>JAGFPH010007969.1:26187-60337 GCA_018207615.1 Philaenus spumarius | reverse complement strand
GAATGTAGCCTATATGTAATCCGGTGATTGTCCGGTCCCATAGTGTCAAATTTATCAAGATTATAATATACTTACAAATCAAAATATGTACTAAATTATGGCGTAGAGAACGCCCTTGGTTACCACAGGTTGAATTTTTAATTTTCTAATTGGACAAAATAAGTGCATCCTACTTAAGATTCTTGGCCCCTCTAATATATTAACATACCAAAATATCTACTATATGACAGCATAGGCATAACTTCCTTGGGCTACATCAAGACAAATTTTGACTTTCCAAATTGCTTAATATAAGTGCATCCTAGAGCAAATTTCATCACTCTTGACTCTATAACGAATGCAATTCCCATGCATGCATTATAGAAAGCCTAATTTTAAATAAATCAATGACTAAAGAGAATCACCCGTCTGGATGGACGTGGTTTGCTGTGTTATTATTGTTTTCAAAGTGGTAATTTGTACATCGTCATTATTTCGTCGAGTTTAACATTCTGCTTAGAATCATCAAACCGTATGGATGTGGTTTGAATCTTCATCATTTATTTACAAATTAAACTAATGTAAAAGTAAAACTTCATGTATAGTAGAACCTCGATATTTTGGACCCCATTATTCCGGATCTCCGCGTAATCCAGACCGGTGTTTTCAATTTTTTTAATGATTTTTGACGTTAAAATTGTAATTATTGACGTTAAAATATCAGTTCTGGGCATAATACTCTGCCCTCATAATCTAAAAGGCCTTAAGTCCATTTTTTTCTAAATTGAGATTAAGTTATTTTTGGATTCTTTAGGTCTTATTACATCATAAAAAATAATAATTTTGCCCAAAAAATATGCACAAATTACTTAAATTAACTAAAGATATTACTAAAAAATACCTTAAGTCCACAAAATTTACTGAGCAATAATTCAAATAACCTTATCTCCTGATAATAAATCAAAAAGCCTTATGTCCATTGGAGTTAAAGCTTTTTGTATTATGACGAGGAGTTAAGGTTATTTGTTTTATTATTCATATGAGTAGTTGGAGTTAAGGTTTTTCAATCATAGTCTCGTGCCTAATACTGGTAGGCTAGTTGATTTTCAATTCTTAGTTAATTGTCCAGACATCAAAATAAAAAGGGTCATAATACAAATTTTGTCAAAAAAAATTATTGAATCTTGGTATTAAATTTAGTTATCAATAAACATTTTTGTTATACTACGATTGGACTAATAAGGATTGAAAATCACTGACCGGTATTAGGCAGGTGACCGTAATTAGGGTGGTTTATTTAAGTTATTATTGTCTTTTAAAATTTAAGGCATGCTGGTTTTAGTGTGGTTTGATTGGTGCTGGTTTTGTTTATATGGGTAGCTGTTTTTTTTTTGCAAATCGTGAAAATAAGTTTTTCATTTTTAAAGTAGTATTTACAGTTTTAAAAATTCAACAGATTACTGTACCCCATATCTAAATCATAAGAGATACTAATTTATCATATTATAATTAATTTATGTAATAAATGTGTAAAAACACATGTTATTAGACAGCTAACACATGTAAAACATTGTTGTTAAGGTTTTTTGTCTTTAAAAATATACTGCAAGTTCATAATCAAAAAGGCCTTAACTCCTTTTTTTTAGTTTTATTATTGCTTTTACTGTTAAATTTCTTGCTAAACATAAAAAATGGATAATCATAATTATTAACCAATACCATCAATCTAAGCCATTCTTTAATGGAATCATGAAGATTTAAAAGTTCAAACACGATTCTGATGTAAATGTGTATTCCTGTAAAATTTGTTTTTTCGGAGTTAAGGCTATTTAAATTATGAGGGCAGTACTGTACATTTATAAGCCTAACAGTACAGTACTGTACAGTACATACCATAACAGTACTGTACTGTACTTGTATTTTTATATTGTAATCGTGGCCAGATGCTATTCACGACATATTGTGTCACGGCATAGCTGCTGCAACTAAAGATGCCGAAAATGACGATGACAGTGGAAATCAACCTCACATTTTGAGACACGCAGAAGCAGCATCCCACTTAGATGAACTAATGGTTTATTTTGAACGTCAGGAGGAAACGGCCACAACCGAGCTACTAATGTTGAAGCGCATGCGTGATCGGGCAGCTCGCAAGCGCTAAACAACACTGACACAGCAGAGCATCACGTCCTTCTTTTCAAGAAATTAGATTTGAGTGTTTTATTTTTCAAGTGCAAATATGTACATAAACGTATAGAATATGTGTTTTAGTGATTTTATTGTGTAAATATATGTGTCCAACATCATTCGTACTACATAAAGGTGATTTTCTGTAAGCATATGCTTTATTTGGTTAATTCGGATCGGCTCCGGTCCCAGTTATTCCGAAATATCGACGTTCCACTGTATATATATTTTCCATATGATTTGTACGATTATTTATTCATAAAATGTATTAACATGTTTGAGTAAACTTTCGTAATAATCAGTTTTGCTTTGTCGAGCCTCATTTTTGACACCCACAATTCATGAAAGTTCATCGAAAGTCCTATAAATTATTTAATTAAAGTACATTTTTAGTTTTTAAGATTAGAAATTATTATAATTCAAATATAATGTCATGTACGGGTTCGGGTTGAGTCGATTGATTATGGATAGCTTTGCTAGTGACTAGCAAACAGAATCTTGGCATGTTCTGTGGCCAACACGATTTCACTTTTAGCATAGAGTGCACAGACGTAATAGATGAATTAGGTATCTGTGATCAGGTTTGGTAGTAAACATTAGTGATCATGGATGGGTTATTGTGAGTTATAAATGGTTCCAGTGTTTCCGAATTACTTAATCTTGCAACCCCTTTCGTATACTAACAGACCAAAACACATACTAAATTTTGGCAAAGGGAACGTCCTTGGGGCTACACTTGAACTCTTACTAACAGTTCCAAATATGATAGTATTGGGATGATGCCCTTGAAGTTATATTTTGCTTATTGCACAAAACGAGTGTATCTGGGATAGTTTTAATAAATTGTGTCTCACCTTATACACCGACAGAATCAAATACAGACTATATCCAAGCATAGGGACATAGGGCTACCACCTGACATGTATAAGGTTTTAGACTAAGTAGAGTGTATAAATACCATTTATTTGTTTGCCTCCTTGTTTAGGGCTTCCAACTCTGTACAGCATTGTATGTCAACTTGCAATCAACCCTGCATTTGTTGGTGCATCTTCTATTTGCATGGATCATCATATTTTATTCACAATACTGAATATTCCAAAAACACATTACATTGCTACTTTATAAACAGATACAATGTTATGTTACTGAAGTGGACATGCTATAAAAAAAAGGCTTATTTATTCGATTTAATACTACATTTAGTATATCTGTGACCTATTAGTTCTCAAAGGGTGGGACATAGTCAGCGTTATGTTTTAAACTAATTAATAACATTTTGATTTTAGTAGATTTTTCTTTTTTGTTGCAAAATTGACTTTGAAAAACTCTATTTTAAAAATTTTTAATGGGGAGACTAAGCTCAAAGCAAAGAAAAAATACATATTTGTTATTGCCATTCCAACTATTGATTAATACTAAATACAGGGTGTATCAGAGCGGGTGGCCGGCTTTTATAGCATTGAAACGAGACTTAGACATTTAGTTTAAACTGATAACCCCCTATTTCGAAACCAAGGAATTCAGGAAAAATGTTTTCAACCCTCTAAAATGGTATTTTTGGGGGTGGGGTTTTTTTTGGGAAATTTTCAAATGTAAAGGTAGGTGGTGTTGTACCTCATTTTAAAGGTCTCGGTACACTGATCATTAAAACAATTTTTTTTCATTTATCTTCCACCGTCAATACAGGGTGGCCCGAAACATCATAAAAACTTAAGTTTACATATCTTTTTACATCTGACATAAAACATTTTTTTAACAGCTACAATTTTTAAAGTACATTGACAAAGATGTGACCTTTCAAACAATACCTAATTTTGGTAGGTTTTCTCACGTTTTTAGCAGGTTTCAAAATTTACAACTTTTAGAAGTTTAAAAATTCAATATCTCAAAATTTTCAAATTGCACTGTGGGTCATCTTACATATCAAATTGAAGCCCTTACAATTATCAACATTTTTCATATTTGAATTTTTTTTCTTTTCTCTATTGGCTTAAATTGACAGAAAAATATTGCTTTTTCTCTTTTAAAAATCCGGGTTTTAGTTGTCAACATTAAATCATAATTTGAACACCTGTAAGCTGTTCCAGGGAATTAACCGGTGAGCAGTTATTTTTTTAAGCCTACTTATAACGTACACAAAAACTCAGTAATCCTAAGAAAAACAATATTTTTCTATAAATTTTAAGCTGAAGATGTTACATGCATAAAAAAAACTTGAGCAACGCTAAAAGAAGAAACCTTCCTCTTCTTCTGAAATGTGCTGCAGAGACCTAACCTAACCTATTCAATTATTTATTTAATTATTTTATAGATCATATTGCTTTAATGACCTAATGATTTTTAATGATGAGTAGAACTATCATAAGTTGAAATTTTGTTTTGCTATTGTACCGTCGGGCCAGTTTTCCTCAGCCCTGGTCCTAACCGTCGAACTAGTTTAACCCCATAATATTGACCGTCGGACCAGTTTATCCATTCCCGACTTTCCTTCAACAGTCAATGGTTCAAAATTTAAATTGTAATGTTAAACGCTGTTTTCCACTATCAACAACCAAATTTGTTTTATCCTGGGGGTGTTCCCTATTTTCTCTCCCCCAAACAAACTTTTGGATCACCCGTTGACCGGTTGTGCCCCCCAAAAACAATAGTCCACGCGACGCCTATGATAGTCGATATTGCTTTTCTTTTCGCATTATGTCCGTTTCTGCTATTCAGCCATTAACGAGTGCTTCCTGGGTAGTACCCATCATCATTATTTAAAAGTACATAAATGTTCAATCACACAACACTTAAAACAAACTCTGTATACATTTTATTTTCTTCGTGTAGTAGGCCCACTGTCATGACGCATACTGTCGTTTTTTTTTTTTTAAAGCCAACGGGAACTACCCAGCAAGCACTCCGTTAATGGTTGAATAGTTAAAACGGCTGTAGTGCCGATAGTAAAAAGAAAAGAATAATATGTAATTAGAAGGAAGAAAACTTGTTCAAGTTTATTTAGGGAGGCAACATTTAATTATTCTGACAAAAGAGGATTTCTTTAATGTTTGATATGCAGCTAGTGCTCCAATAATTTATCGATTGGTTCAACAAGGGACTGTCTGTGATCTTCCTCGTTCAAGAAGATCTCGTGCAGTTTAAGGCTCTTCTTTACCTTGAAGAAAACTCCCGAGTGTACAGTATTTCAATGCAAAAGGCCTGACTCAAGCCGCAAAATCGTTGAAACATGCATTCGTAATACCGTGTTTTGGATTCTATTTATAAATTAATAATCTGGGAAACTACTTTAAGTTATAAAGAAGGCTTTATATTTTTTACGTGTTAGCTTAAAATATGGAAATTATTGCTTAAAACTCCCAAAAAATGCGTTAAAAATAATGAATTTTTACTCATTTAAACTGTTGATTAAAAGGAGTTGCCGACGATTTCTTTCAATTATGAGATATAAGACAAAAGCACAAAGCCTTTAAGAACAATTTAAGATATTTCACAACTTTTTAGGTTGAAAAACGGCGTCCGAAACACGGTAGTACAAAGTGCATATTTTTGCTGTTTTACGCAAGGTATAGAAGACCCTTAAAATGAGAAAACATTGCTCGGGTGCAAGAAAGTATTTAGTAAACCTCCAGCAAGCAACATTCTTAACAGTTGGTGATATCTAGGCGTTCTTTACAAAGGATTTTACGGCAGTTACACCTTTTCCCTATAAGATGATAGGTATTGGTACAAGAGTTAAAACAAAATGATCCACAAAGTTGCATTGCATATGTTCCGTGTTTTCAAGGTTTGTTCTAAGATCATTTTAAAACAAGTTTGTTCACAACCTCATAGTTAACTAAGAAGCCCATTTTCACCTAAATGGTCACCTGAATAAACAAAACTGTAGAATATGGGGAGCCAAAAATCCAAAGCTTGATTGTTGAACATCAAATGCATTATGGTGTGGTGGAACTGTAGAAAGGATCATTGGACCATTGTTTTTGAAAACAACAAAGGAGATCTACAAAAGAGACAATGTCGATGGCACTTGATACCGGACAATAATGAACATATTTTAAGGCCAGAGGAGAACAATCGAGAGTTGTGGTTCAAACAAAATGGAGTCACAACTTGTACAGCCTGCAAAACTATGGCTCTTTTGAGCGAAATATTTGGCAATAGAATAATATTACTATTTTCAAATTTCAACTTGAGAAAAGCTAGTTTAGCTCGCTCAAGTCAAAATCATAAGAAATAAACAATATTGAAATGTACTAAGTTATTAAGACAGGCCTAATCCAATTTCAACCGGACTATAATCTAAAGTCCAGGAAGGCTTGTTCTTGCGATGCCATTCAGTTCAATGCAAGTTATTATAAAACAATGGAAAAATGTTGTTGATATTTTTAGATAAATGAATAAAGAAAGGAAAATGGAGCAATTTATGTTAACAAAGGTTTTTGATAAAATGTATAATAAAAAAGTTATGAGTAAATAAGAATTAACTTAAAAAATTAAATGTGGAAAATTTAGAAATTTAAAAAAGAATAGAACAAAGAAATAATCTATATTATATAAAATCCAATGTATGTCCGTCTGTCTGTCTTCTGTTTGTCCTTTATGTGTTACCAAACCGTCGATCCGATTGCTTTGAAATTTTGCATAGTACCACAGGTTAGCCCTGGAAAGGTTTTAGGCCATTTACCAAAGTCCTAGGACATTAGGACTCTGTCCCACTGGACTTTTAAGTTTCAATGTTAATCTTATGGAAGAAAGATTTCTTTTGATTTTATCAGGGTCACAAAAACGGCTGTTTGTATAAAAAGCATAGCAACACGACATATTTGTTTACACTCATTACCATAGCAACATTACTTAGCAAATTTGAAGAGTATTAGCTTTTTGAGGTTACATTGACAAACTAAAAACAAACGCAAACAAAAATCAACGAAAAATGCTTACTATATTTAAATTCACTACAAACATTGGTTGTTACATACCAATTATATATAAAACAGCTGATTTGGATCAAAAACTGAACATAATTTTAGGTTAGGCCAACAATGAACCAAAACACCAATTGGGCTAATTATTAGAATCAGATTTTTTACTATTCTTCACAACTACCAGTTTTTTTTAGATTAGGTACAAGCAAACAAAAGGTTTACTTTATTATCTATAAAGGTTTACAAACTATAAATCTAAATTTGTGTAGTATATTCTTAAGTGGCATAAAAATCATTTTGCAATTATATTACCGTACTAAAGTCAATGGGATGAAATGGGATAACTACCCTTAAAATTAAGTCAAACAATAGCGAAGCATTGCGGGTACACTCTTTAAACTATCTATTAATTAGAGTTATAAAAATTGTTAAAAAAATATATTGTTTATATGTCTGTTTGTCCTTTATGTGTTACCAAACCGTCCATTCGATTGCTTTGAAATTTTGCATAGTAACACAGGTTAACCCAATTTTGCATAGTTACCTGGGAAGGTTTTAGGCCATTTACAGAAGTCCTAGGACATTAGGGCTGTGTCCCACTGGACTTCAAAGTTTCAATGTTAATCTTATGGAAGATAGATTTCTTTTGATTTTATCAGATGATATCTATAACTTAAAATATTGTAAATAGCTGTTTATCATTATGGAAATAAAAAACCTACTTGAATGACAACTCTAATAATGGAAACTTTGGAAAGTTGATCTTTACATTCCCGGTCTTGAACTCCCTAAGGGCTCCGTTCCTTGGGCTTCTAAATTTTCAATGTTAATCAAATAGCAAAACGTATAAAAACATAACAAGTCAAATAGAAAAAATATCAGCTGTGAGTTTTGAACTTTGAAGGTAAATAAATATCAGCTGTGGTTTTTGAAGATATTGTGAAATGAAATCATGCCATATGATTTTTTAAACATAAAACCGTCAGATAATATTTGTTTACATTTTTAATGTTTAATTTCTCTTCCACTACATGTCCATGAAACGAGACGATGTAAAACAAATAGTTTTTACCAATACTTTTTTAGATGTTCACTAAGTTTCATTAGGGTTCAAGCTTACATTTTATTAGGAACTTTGAAATAACCAAATTCAATGTAAACAATAATACTTAAGTACTTTGGTCTCCGTTAACAGTAATTATGCCACTCAAAAGAAATTCTATTGGCCGATGCACACCTGAAGCACAAAGGAAAAGGCCTATACGATCTTTAGAAACAGTCGAGCAGCGGGAAGCACGGCTTAGAAGCTGTGCTAACACAAACTGCTCAAGCCCGAGCAAATGAAACCAATGAGGAACGAAAAGCAAGAATGAAAGGAGACAGGTTACGGATAGCACAAATTGTAAATACAGCATTTAATTTTAAGTAAATAAAGTCAATAGAAATCGAATACAAACATAAGATATTCATATCAAAATCCTGCCAACCATTTTACGATTCTTATACCAAAAATATAGGTATTCAAAATGAAGCAGAAGTTTGATTAAAAATTGTTCTCCAAAGTACTCACTTTAATGTTTTGTTGTACAGGTCCATGGGAATGGTTTCACCGTAGCTTTCTTTATCCCTTCATTTCAGTTTTCAGATCTTGAGTAGCATGGAATATGTTATCATTGGCAACACGGTAGATGACTGTATCAACACTTGAACGCCTAATCAAGCAACAAAATTTACAACACTGTAATACAAATATACAAGACTACACTATTTGATGCTCGTAGTTGTTCTTCACGTTATAATATTTAAACAAAAAATAACAATTAGCAAAAAATAAAATAAAAATTTAACATCAAACTAAAATACAATACATTAAGCAATTTTAAGTAACAAACTAAATATAATAAATCATAAAAATTATATTTAAATGAACATTAAACTGAAATTGCCTTTTAAAACATAAATGTGTAATTTTAAAACAGATTCCACAAAAAGTAAGCAATATTATATTACTAATAAAAGTAATAATAATAAAATAACTATCCCATCACACCCCATCACATCCATCACACTTGATCCTTTTTACTCAACAAGAAAGTCTTAAGTAACTTATAAAACTGGATACGACTTCAGATTTAATTATATCTGGAAGAAAGTTCCACAACATGTGGACACAGTACAGGATTTATTAAACATGATGGTTCTATGTAGTAGTATAACAAGCCAAGTGGAACCTCTTCTAGTGCTCTTTGTACTTATATCGGAGGTGAAAACAAACTTTTCAGCCAAATAACCAGGCTTGTAGGACCGAATGCAGAATAATTAAAATAGGGTATGATAAGATCGCAGATCGTTAAATTTTAAGATACCAATGTCTTTATAATAAGGAGTTACATTAACATCGCGTTTTAAACTAAAAATAAATGGTACGCAGCAATTCTGTGCCCGCTACAAATTGTTGGCCAGAACTATAGACATATATATACTATTTGATATATATCAAATATTAAAGATTTTACTAGGAATGTTTCAGTTTGGAAAGAAAGCTCTTACATTTTTTTCAAGTAGTGCATCCCAGCAAAAATCCTACTACACGTCTCGGTCACACAATCACTCCAGGTCATTCTACTGTCCCAAGTCTAGGACAGTCAAACTGAATTCTAGGAAACATCGTCATGTCTGTTTTATTAAGTCATCGAGAATATCCTAGAATGAACGGTTTTGTCTTAGCTCTGTTGAGTAAAAGTCCATTTTTCTTAGCCCACAGTTTAATATTTTCCAGATCATATTTTTATATTTTCCACTTTTTTGTCAACATTGTGACACATGCAATCCATGTGAGAGAGAGATATGATGGGACAAGTAAATTCATATAATAAAGAAACAAAGAGTGAAGGGTCTAGTAAGATAAGAGACGCAAGATCTAGTAATCTATACTTATAAAAGCCAAATACCATTGACTCATCACAGTTTCTCCAAAACCACTAGGCCTACAAACATTAAATTTGGCATTAATACTCCTTATAGGCTCTATACGCGCACTAAGAAAGGGTTTCCGAAAATTCGAAATTTTAGGGGGGGTTTTTGGGGGTCAAAGTTACTAAATCACAATTTATCAAAACTTACCGAACGGATTGGAATGAAATTTGGTATGTAGCTTCCTCTAGGGCCATAAATGCTCGCTAAGAAAGGGTTTAAAAAAATTCGAAATTTTAAGGGGGTTTGAAGGGGTTAAAGTTACAAAATCACGATTTCTCTAAAACCATCAAACGGATTGAAATGAAATTTGGTATGTAGCTTCCTCTCGGGCTCTAGGTACTTGCTAAGAAAGGGTTTTAAAAAATTCGAAATTTTAGGGGGGTTTGGGGGGTCAAAGTTACTAAAAAGAAACACCAAACGGATTGGAATGAAATTTATTATGTAGCTTCCTCTAGGGCCCTAGGTGCTCGCTAAGACAGAGTTTTAAAAAAAAATCAAAATTTTAAAAGAACCCCATAAGAAATACATAGTGTAATATATTTATTGATATAATATATTTTTTGTTAATACATTTAACTTTGATTTGTCTATCCGTGCAAAGCCGGGTCAGGCCAGCAAGTATCTAGATAAATTATATTTATATGTATAGGCCTATAAATAATCAAAGACGCAAAACAAGTAAATTCTAATAAGTTAAATATGTAAAGATAAAAATGCAGACTTTAATATATAAAACTAAAAGCAGACTTAAATTTTAATAAATAAGAAAATACATTGTTGGTAAACAAAAGTCTGGTAAATATACTTGTGTGAAAATTGAAACATTGGTAAAAAGAACAGTGCGTATTAAAATAAAGTATAACAGTATGAATTAAAAAAGAAATCATATAATGAACTGCTATAAATATATTTAACATAATTCACAAAATTACAGTATAAAATACAATCAAATATATCTCAGGTGTCTACAGTTATAAGTTGGCAGTGCTGGTAAGCAGCGACGAAGCTTTCGGAAGGCGTTGTACGTCTTCACTCTGGCAAGAAATATTGCAACCGATAGTTGTGTCTGAGGTGGATCCACAGAGATTGTGAAAAAAGGAGTAAAATTTTACTGAGTTTCATAGATTTTATTAATTCAAAAGTTGGATTATGTGTGTGTACAAAGGTGGTACATATAATTTGTGAATTGCATCGAGTGATTGTGGAGATGTAGGCGGATAAAGATTTGGTACCATTGGACCAACGTTTGTCAACGATAGGTGGATTGAGTTTGTGACATAAGTTATTGAACAGTGTTTTATGGGCCCATTGAAAAATAAGCAAGTATGAAACTATATTTTTATGTGATTGTACATTTTGGACAAATAGTAAACTATGTAAATTTTTGTAAGTCTGCTCATATAATTCAAAATTTTGATAAGTTAATATTAAATTGCTTCTCTTTTTTCAAAATAGGCTTAAGATTGTTATAAGATCTTTTGATTATGTGCTATGTTTTGTATGTATTCATTTTTTGTTGTTGTTGTTTAATAATTTCTAATATGTTTCAATAAACCTTCAAAATTGTTCGTCACGATGTCTTAAATCTCATTGTTTGCCACAAATGTCCATGTAGCGAGGTACTTTAGCAGTAACGAAACACACCCCGGAAAATCAAAATTAAAGTCAAATGTTTTGTATAAAAGACGATATGCATAATTATAAGATATGACGCATGTGAGATTATTTAGCGGGGAAAAATTCTTGCCACGTACGGTGCAAGGTTTTACAATAGGCTTTGCACTATGACGTAGGTTGGCAGGTTAAAGCAATGTAGTCACAGATGAAGTCATATTGTATAGATGAATTATATGTGAAGGATTGATAGATGTTTTAAAGGTAAACAAAGTAGGTTTTTTGAGGTTAAGAGTGTCTAAAGTAAAGTAGATTGAAACAAGTGTTTTTTATTGAAATTAAATAATAAAATGAGTGTTAAACAAAGGATAATTCACATATAATCTTTTTATTAAATTGAACAATTTTTATTTTTTACTTAGAATTTTTCTCGACTTCATTTTTTTTAAACAAGTTTATTTACAAATTATATTTTTTTTTATAACGCTTAACGTTATAACATCACCAATTTTAAAGTGCAAATATATTTTAAAATCGTCAGCGTATAGATGTAATTAACAGTATTTTAGAACAGATTAAGTAGCATTATGTACAAACTAAACAGTAAAGGTCCTAAGACTGAGCCCTGTGGAACTCCAGTACACACTTCCTTCCAACTTGACCTATAACACCAACGCACTGATTTTTTCCACAAAGATTAAGGGTGGGAATGATTTGTAATATAATTTTCAAAATTATCTTAAAGAAATTTTATATTAAATAAATACATTTAGCTGTTATTCATTTTATTACTTTTTTTATGACACCTGTCGCCCTCAAAAGAAAATGTTTAGGTAAATTTTTTTTGACATAATCTATATGTATAGCTTCCTGTATTGTATATTATGAATAATATGTAATAGGTTAATTGCTACATGTAAGAACATCAAGTCATACAGTTTTGAGATGAGAAAAATGCTATTAACAAGTAGCTAAATCATTTATTTACAGTGAAATTAACTAGGGGTAAATGTACACACTTCCTCCCCATATTATGGAAGAGGTACCAACCTATGAGCAAAAAAATGCTCTGGATCTGAAGATGACGGTATAACCGTCAAAACTTGTAATCCATCTAGGAACCAATTTGGATTGTTTGACAGAGTATAAACAAGGTAATTAACCTACTACATAATTGTTTTACGCCTCTAAAAGTGTATTTACTGTAAGTCTTGTGTTTGGTCTAAGAATAACCATTTAAAAACTGTTGTTCATTCAATGTCAATTATGTTTTAAAATTTCGGTACTCAGTAGCTGTTGAAATTAATATTAGATACCTGATTGCTGAAACACCCATTTGATGTTGGAAAATCTAAGGATTGAAATCCATCTCTAATATTAGAAAACTTCTCCAGTCGCCTCCACTCATAACGCTCAGTAGAAGACCTTGACTCACATAATATGTTTTAGTGTTGATTGTTGATACATGCCAGAGCACTCTTCTCTAATATAAAGAAGCACCTGGAAAAGTAATTTATTTTTATTAAGATATTAATTTCCAGTATAATGCTAATGGTTGGTGTGTAAAGAAATCAAATCATAAAGTTTTGAGGTGAGATAAAATGCTATTATGTAACAAGTCTACCATCTATTTATAGTAAAACTAGTGGTCCAAGCAATGCTTCGCTATTGATTTAATTTAAAGGGTAGTTATTCCATTTCATTACATTGATTTAACCCTGTAAATGGCAGACTGCACTTTGGGACGCTTTCTCGGGCGTAGAACGCAACCAGCTTGAACAATAGCAAGAATTTGCATAAATTTGCATAAATTTGCATATTCCGTTATTTAATACACTTAAAATCATCCAATCGTAATAAAACCGGCACCGTTGGAAAGCTAATCAAATAAACTTTAATTTTTGTATTTAAAACTTTTTTGTAAAACGTATATTTACATACGGAATCATCATTTTAAAATATGCAGATCGTGTTACAGCTGTTTCCGTGCGCGAATATGCATACAATTGTACTGTTATTTCTCACTTCTTAATTCTCACCATCCCATTAACCATAAAATGGCAGCGTACAATAGTTTCGTTCACCGTCTACTCACAGTACCGCTTGAAGTCGATGATTTCCACAAAGAGTTGAACACCATCAAACACATAGCCGTAGCCAATGGATACAAATGTTCACTGGTCGACAATTTGGTTAAAAAAACATACAAACAACAAGCGGATATGTGTCCACAGAGTACGGCAACATTCTCCCCAGAATTTTATGCAACACTCTCCGTAAACTCAACATAACTGTGGCTTTCTGCACAAACAACAATATACAGAAAATTCTCAGCCGCAAAATTCTTAGACAGATGGAGGAAAAAACTGGGATATATAGGATCAATTGCGATAATTGTGATAAATTCTATATAGGCCAAACCGGGAGGCCGTTTTTAAAACGGTTTAAGGAACATCTACCAAAGAAAAACATAGACGGAAACAATTCAAATTACGCTCGCCATTTAATAGACACCAATCACCAATTCACCGATTTTAATACAAATTTTGAACCTATCCATTTTTGCGTGAAGGGTAGATATATGAATGCCATAGAAGAATATGAGATGTATAAAGCCTTTAAACACAACGATAAACAATTGCTTAGCGACCAGTTACTGTTTCAGTCCAACATATTGTATGATTCGGCGATAAGAATATCGGACTCTATCAACTAAACATTGAATTCAGTCAGTAGTCGTTCGACCGTGACTCTAAGTACACGTCTACCCGGATTAAATGTCATAATTGTGTGTGTTGTGTTGTGAGTTGAGTGTTTTTGTGTTGTATGTAATGTAACTTTTATTAGGTATCTGATGATGAAACATATGTTTCGAAACGCATCATAAAAGAACGCTGAACGAAGTCACACGACGGATACAAGGTAATATATGTTATATATAAATATACAATTGGATTTGTCAATATTTTATCTTTCTAATAGTGCCTTCCAGTCAGATGTCACTATTTTACATGATTTATGATGACGATTTCTGTAAACCTTGCGATTGGACAGTTTTTCAACCAATGAAACAGCCCATTTGTCAACCGAAATAACGCCTACTATATCACATGTTTTGACAGATTTGTTTACACCATTTTGTAGAGAATATTTTGACCTTTATAAAGGTGGGAATTAAACTAGAATAAACCAGTGTTTTGTACGTCTAGACAACAGCAGTGTAAAGTACATAATTAGGGCATTCTGGTGAGACCGTCCGGCGTCACTTTGTCTAAAGTTATTATCTAGTAAGCCCCCCGTAAAAAATCACAGGCTGATTAATTAGATACACATCAGAAATATATAATTTAAAAACAAACTATTAAAAAACTTAATTATTGAATACTTATCTAGGCCCGCCTAACTATGCTGACGGGGATTTTTAACTCGGTAAATGTATACAATAATAAGGATTATAAAACTGTAAGTAGGCCTATTTGTTAAACATTTTTATTTACATACGTTATTATATATTTAAAGAAAGATAAAAAATACTATCTTTTAATTGCTTTTTATTTCATTTTGATAGATCAAATGATTTCGAAGTTATTAATATTACAAAACTTACATTTGTTAAAGTTGTAGACATAACCCTAAAAGTATAATTTCAGTTCTGAATTGTTTTCAGGAAAAACAAAAAAATTGCTTCAAGCAAAAACGTTTTTGCTTAAAGCAGTTTTGTTGAATATGTGTAAGGGTCAAAGTCACAAAATAGGACAATTTTAGTCCCTTTATAAAAAAAAATATTTTATGAGAAAATACATTTTTATATTTCTGAAACACTTTTTTCCTTCTCACTAAACAAGTTGCGTGATAAAAAGTTACCATTTTTAGTGACTAAAATATGTTTCCTTTCTGAGAAATACAAATCGGTCACTGCCCTTGACCAGCTATCTTAACAAATAAACAAACAAGGAGATCGATAATCGCGACAAAAACAGCATAGAATAAACGTTTAGGTTATGTGATGATTAATTAATAACCAATATTCGAGCAGAGGACAAGATAACTATGTTTTTTTTTCTTATTCAACACTTGTCCCTAAAACAGCAGAGCAAAGACCGCCTAACGTTAAACACTGCCTTTACTTTATCGATTGTGATAGAATTGGCGCAAACAGTAGTCTGTTGGAAGTTTATTAGTGAACTTCAACTGCTGGCTTAGATGAAATAGTTTCAATTTGTTAAATTCTTAGAAAAATCACTTAAATTTAAGGTAACTAATAATAGTACCTTAACTGCATGACAAAACGGTCACGTAAATAGTTTAAGTATATATTAAAATATTGCAGTAACCAACATGCCTAGTTAGTTGTGCATTGGTTGTCTTTATCCTAAACTCAATAAGACAATCCTATGTTACATATTAATGCTAATTTACCGAGTTTGACTTAAAAATTACAAAACGGTCACGTGCAAATCGGTAACGTGACCGCCGTGGTATTACGTGACCGTTTTGTTTATTTACCACTTTTAGTAATTATATCCTTTGTTTATGTTTTATCTGGAATTATTAAAGATTGTGCTGTTATACATATTAATTCAAGAAGTTACTTTGCTTTGTTTTAATATTACATTATTATAGGCAATCAGTACTTTGTTATGATTTTTCATTTGCTTTGTTTATTTCGACATTAAAAGCTGCTTACCCCAACCATTGTTTGTTTTAATTATCAAAATGACTATTTTACTTGTCTTCCAGCATTTTGTAATCACAAATTTAAATCATTATCAAAAAGGCCCCGATCGCTACCATTCAGTCACGATCGCTACCATCCGGTCATGGCCACACAAATCGGTCACACATACGAAATCGGCAGTATAAATGTTTGATTCAAAATCTGATTGTATAATTTCTATACAGAATTATTAACTGAATGTTATTGGGTATATAGATATTATTTATTATATTTTAAGCTAATCTCAAATTAATATTTTGCCAATTTAGCAAGCGTGACCGATTTGTGTCCATTGATGCTTTGGTGCGTACTAAAAGTCCATAAAAAAAATAGAAATTCATAAAATTCAGCTAAGCTACATATGCGATAAGGTTCCTGAACATGTTATTTATGCTAAATGCTATATATTTATATAAAATTAAATACTTAATTTTAACTTTTTTTTCTTTGAAATTGTCACATTTTGTGACTTTGACCCAAAACACTCGGACTAATCAAAAACGTTTCTACGTTAAGCGGAATGTTTTCGCTTAGAACAAAAACGTTTTTGCTCAAAGCAGCTTTGCTGGATAAGTGTGCGGCCAGCCTTAGTATTTAACCTGTTATTTGTTACTTTTTCATCTTTACCCTTCTACACCACTGATCAGGCCAGGAAAAACATGGGACGCCATTAAAAAGAAAAAGTAATTTTTAAATTTACAATAGGCCTACTCAGTAACTTTTTTATTTAGTTTTATTCAATTAGTTATTAGTATATTATTATTACGGATAATTTAGAGGTCTAATAATGAATAAATGTTACCCATTTCAACATTTTCAAAGAAGGTCCCTAAATTATATAGGAAGTGACTCATGTAACTTTTAAAAAAATTTACGTTGAATTGTTTTTTTAGTAATTTTTAAAAAGTATTTGGGGCCCCTTGGTGTGCCCCAACCTCTTCGCTCTTAATACAGCCCTTACAGCGATGCTATGTAACTAGATCATGGAAAAATAACGCTACGTATTAGCTCCAGGGTTAAACAAAACCCTGAATACAAACTGTGCAATTTAAAACTTATGAATAATTTTCCTTTTCAGGAGAAAAAAATCTTTTTCAGGAATTCCCTTTCAGTGTGTACCCTGGAATATAGGACCACTGATATTATAAATGTAGTAAAGAATAGGGAACAAAAAATGTGTTCAACATTGTTTCAAACTTAACATCTTTCCTGGATTAGGCCTATATTAAATCAATTTGTACAGGTTACACTTCATTACATAATACTATATAACAGTTATATCTGTGCAAAATTTACCTTAATCTGAGAACAAACTCTTCTATAGCAAGTAACATTACTGTGTTCTTCTTAGGTCAAACATAATTTTTCAGAGTCAAAATTACTTAGCCAAAATGCAGTAATTGATTTTTTTTATAGTAAATAAAACATAAACCTTCTTTTTTACGATTCCAACATATAATAATAGGTTCGTCATTTTGTATTTGTAACAGCCGACACCTCAGCTGCAATACGGTAACCAAACAGATCCCTCAATATTATCCTCTATGTTCACTCTGAAATTAAGATAAAAATCTAATAACGGGTGCAAAGAATTAATTAAATGCAGTACATAATTGATATAAGTAGTTGAATATAGACATTTTTCTAGCACGCCTACAATTAGTAAAATTATAGGTTCTTTAAAGTTCTAGTGAGAATATTCAGTAGAAGCATACAAATTTAAGGCGTAAGCTTACAAACATACCTCCCTAATGATAACGTAGCAAGTGATGACTTTTTTTAGAAAAGAGAGTATTGAGCTGCCAACCTTAGTTCATTGTACTAATTGAATGTTGATTTATGATAGTAGAGTAGACTTATCATGGTAGAGAAGAAATCAAAAGAAAAGCACTGTTGGAGAAGACATTAAGAAGAATGGGATTAGTTAGATAATTTATGAACATAAAATACTCAAGCCTACATCAAGGTTTTAAAAGAAACAACCTATTACCCTACCTACAAGTCAAACAATATCCAGTATTATAAAAAATCAAACCAAAACAATGGTAAATAGGTAGGCTAATATAGTAAACTATGTGATATTACTGGTAAATATCACATATACACCTCCAACCAATTTGGTAAGTTAAGTTAAACACTTTCATTACTTCACATCATACCTTCATGCTCTCTCAAATTGAAACCTCCAAAATTATCAACCTATCTCTATTATTCATTCACCTCTTCAATAACAAAACAATACGTACATTCTACTTTATTCCAATAGCCTACTATGTTAGTTGAAGTTCACTATATTGATAATCATCCACTAATAAGCCCATGTAGTAAACACCTATCATTCTGTAGGCTCAAGCTTCCAATAAGAATTGTATGCCATTGTTTTAGTAGGCCCTAATTAAATATTTTATTTCTTAATGAATTTCAAGAATTGTGTTGCAATCAAATATTACTGCTAGCTAGGTTGATTGAACTCCAAGACAAATCAAACTAACTTATTTACTTTTTTATTTGTATCAATATTTATTATGTGATAGCATTTGTACGCACATTGCAACTACTTTTAATAGCAAAATTGTAGGCCACATTCACATTGAGGTGTTTGAACATTTATTAAAAACTTAAGCGTTGAAACCAGTACTATTTCCATTATTGAATAGTTGTTTTTTGAAAAGTGAATAAACTTACTGCAAATTATACACCACTAAAACAGCAAAAACATATTTTAGAAGGGACTACAAAAGTAGGCCTATACCTTTTTTCAGGACAAAAAAAACTTAATTCATCATTAACAAAATATAGTTTCATAACATGTTATATTAACTTTACAATAGAACACGAGAAATTCTTAGACTCATGTACAAAAACTTACTTTATATACAAAAATAACACCCTGTTATAAGAATGACAGGAGTCTCAGCTGATATAAGTTAGCCTTAAGGCGTGCCGAGTTTTCCTATAAACTATTACTCACCTTGCATATGTCCCTAACAGACAGTGAGACAGTAGTAACCTAACTATTTTTTGCAAGTACGTTAAATTTAATTACTGTTTATATCTAACCTGTCCTAGGAGAGCAAGCAAAGTCTAGGCAAGATATCTGGTAGCCTAGTAAATTATAAGTTTAGGATAGGCCTACACACTAATGAGGGTCAGCACTCTTCTACACAAGTCTTTAAAAAAGTCAATGGTAATGAGTTAGGCTATATTATTTAAATTAAACGTAATCATCCTAAAACACTATTTTTAAGGAAAGCAAACAAAGCCTAAAAAATATTTGGCAGCAAACTATAAGATTAGGATACACAGCAGGCCTAATAGTCAGAACTTCTATTATCTATACACAAGTCTTGGAGTCACGGTTAATGAATTAGGCTATATTATTTTTAGGTTAAATGTAATCATCCTCTTTAAGAAGACTAAAACACTATTTTTAAAACACAACAAGAAATGTATTCAATCTTAACAGGGCAATTCCCTTTTAGAAAGTACATGTGATGCTAAATTAATTAAATAATTACCCAAAGACAAAGTTAAGATACTGAATAACGAATCTGAGAGTTATAACTGACAAACATACTGAAACTGAATTAAAATCCACGCACGTTGTGTTAGCAAAGGCCAAACAATCTCGGTTTATGATGTTTGCTTGCATAAAGTAGTATGGCTGCCATGAGTTTTTTTTAAATTAATGGCGGTTTATGCGTAATGGGTAATAGTGTTTTAAAAACCAATCATTTAATAATTTGTACAATTCGATTAAAGAAAACACATCTATCTACTAGTACAATATTTTAAACGTAACACTAAATTCTTAAATACGATTGTTATCTAAGTAAAATATCGTACAGAACTAATTGGCTTAGGCCTACCTTAATAAAATTATTTGTGAAAAGTGAGGCAAACTAAGATTTCAGTTCTAAGTGTACATGCCAAAAAAACAAACAAATAATTGATACAATTAATTAGTATATACCATGTATTGTAGGCGTTTATGTCTAAGATAATTAATTAAACTAATGATTCAAAAAATTTTAATTTTGTTGGCAAAATAACACCTAAACCAAGGATCCCATGATTTTCAAACTTTCTTAGCGGGATATGAGCCTCTAACAATGAACAAAGAGGTAGCAAACAGCATGACATTTAAAAAGCGACAGAGACATACGTCCTCGGTATATTATAGAATACTAACGGTAGGGTTCACACAAGGTCTCTAGATAGAAAATCTATCTAGAGACCTTGGGGTTCACACGCATATATTCTTGACGTCATCGGTGCCCACTGCTAAGAGAAATAAAATTCAGCCGTTTGTTATTGATTGCAGTCCTATTAACATTGCAGTTGTTTTTAGTATCGAAAACGTATATACTTTGTAAACAAAATTTTACATTTTAATAATCTACATAACTTTTGATATATATATTCGATTTTAAATATTTAAAAAGATTTGGATTCACAATAAAATTCTCTATAACTTATTATATGCATAAGATAATAAATAATTAAAATAAATATCAAATAATACAAAATTTAAAAAAATATTGTTTACCATTTATCGATTTTGAAATAGTAATTTTTATATAGGCCTAATCAGTAAAGGTATTAAAATTTGTTGTAACAATCTGATTTTTTTAATATTATTATTATAGATGTTTTCTTTATGTGGTTCAAATTTTATTAAAATCGGTTAAATATTTTTAAAGTTATTCAATTTTTACATAAGGCTCCATGAGAAGCTTATGGAGCTTATGAGAAACTGGGCACCGATGACGTCACGAGTTACTGCGCATCCACGCTTGAACCCAACCGTTAGTATTTTATATACCGTGCAGTATATACGTTAGTATTGACGTCCGAGGCAGTTAATTTTTTTGGGAGCGAGACCGAGATACCTAACTTTGATGCTCTACAATTCAACTATGCGACCAAGACAAGCGACACATAGTCCGAATTAGCAGTAGCTACTTCAGAATTTCAGAAGATTTTGTTTATTTTTGTTTGGGATTTTCAAATTAATAATTGTATTTCGTAATTTGTAAATTAAAATCATTAGCCTGGTTTTCACATTTATCGGCACTCCGATATACAGTATTAACGTTTTTATTTCGGAGTATGATAGTAAAGTTTAACCCTTCTGTGTTGTGCCCATTAAAAGTTTTACCGTCAAAAAAGAGGCCTAGAATTAATTATATTGTAGTAGAGTTATTTTTAAATATTACATGTATATATTTATTACATATATGTGTTATAAATTTCAAACAAATCTTATGAATATTTTTATAATAAAACAATTTTTAATAAAAACATATTCATTGATAATTATGCGTTCATAAAGTTGTTGGCTTATTTAGTTTAAAATTATCGTAGATGTATAATTTTTTTAATATTATATTTATAAACATACTGTTTAAGTAAATTTTAATTTCATACAAGTTTTTAGAGAAAATTGATTTTTATCAAAGACAAGTTCATAGAAACTGATTATAGGCTAATACGTTAGTCTACCAGTCTACGGACAGCGAACTTCGAAAAATAAACTTAAAATGATATGAAATGTATAATGCCGCGGGACGACACCACTCAATACAGCTTCAAAAGCGGTCTGGCGAGACAGAGATGAGTGACACATGACTGTTGCACGCCTCTATCTCGGGTTGCGGAATGGTCTTCATATAATTATTAGGGTAGGAATCCCGAAGTGACCATACTCTGTTCCGACAATCTGTCACCTGTCTCTGTCGCTTGTTGCGGAACGGTACCTTAACAAGATCTTAATTTGGTTGAAGAAGATCAAGCAATAGTACAATACAATATATACTGTTTAAATGGAGTTTGTGGATGGGTTTGATTCAATACCATTTACAGTCCTATTTGTTTCTTGCTATTATCATGCTATTATTTTGTTCAAGCACTGATGAAACTAATTCGTCATTCTTCAGTTCTCAATTTGATAACTTGCTTAGAAATATTGTATGTATGTATATATATATTTCTCTAGTTAAAATAACATAATTTATTTATGTATATTAAAATACATGTAGTCGTGTATTACTAATGCTTACTGAATAATACGTAAGGGACTAATTAATACAATTAGTCCTACAGATATGAATTAAAATCTTTACAGTATTTTCTTGCTTTAAATCATAGATTACAATTCTTTAATCTATGGTCATTACATTGAAAACATTTGCAACAGTACTGTTGTTAGTCTATTTATTTTACAGCTATTTCTAACTTGACAAAATCACGACAAAATGTGTGAAATGGCCTATAGACTAGATATATTATAATACATGATTTAAAAAATGGAAATAATTAAAAATATCAATGAAACTCGTTTCTAAGTATAAACTAATGAATAAATATGTAAATTCCTGTCAAGAATATAGTTGAGGTGAATGTTTAACATTTTAAATATATTTACAAAATGATGTAAGAGGAAATTATAATGTAGAAATGAAATAATTTTATCATTGATTGCCTTGTTGGATTGGTTAAGAAATCCTTATATTAATTAAATAAGTTACTTATAATTTGTTTACTGCTCAGTCTTCTTTGTTTTCTCTACCATTTGATAATAATAGTTTTCTTGATAAGATTAAATATTTTCTAATAAAACACATCTTTAAAAAAGGAAACGAAACTGGCAATACAATTTACCGTTCTATAGCATAATACTGAACCGATTTTGTCTAAACATTTTGAAAGATCAGTTCTGAATGTTGAACTGAAATTTAATGTTAACTGAGATAAATTTAATGTTTTAACAGAAAGTCAGTTTGGATTCCGGAAATGCAACTATTCAGAATCCGCTATATATAATATACTAAATAATTTAACTTGCGCTGGATAAGAAAATGCATGTATCCTCTCTCTCAAAGGCGTTTGATTGCGTCGACCATACAGTTCTCCTTCAGAAGCTTCATTATTACAGTACGGTATTCGAGGAAAGACAAAAGATTGGTTTCTACTTAACATGTAGAAAACAAAGAGTATTCTATACAAAGATTCTTACAGATTGCACTGCTCTTCTTGGGAAATAAATTCTCGAGGTGTGCCCCAGGAATATTGGGTCCTTTACTGTTTTTGGTCTACATAAATGACCTGCCTTGTAATATTGGGAAAGCAAGAACAGTCCTGCTTGCTGTTGACAACACTTTAACAGTTTTCGGGAAGAATAATATCGCCTAGAAAAATCGGTTACACTACTTTATCACTGGTTATGGCAGAAAATAAGTTTTTGGCGAAAACTGAATAAAAATAATACTCGGTGTTCAGTTGTAAACAATTGAAAGACTAAATTTAAATTAATCATTTAGAACCAAGTACAAACTCGCTCTACAAAGAGTGAAAACATATAATTTCTGGAAGTACAAACATAAATTACTGGAAACCACATATTACCTTTATTTCAAATAAACTTAATTCAGCTTGTTTTGCATTTAAAAAAAAGAAAGACATTTGTATTAGCATTTAACACTTTGTATTACCATGGGAACAAGATTTGGGAAAAGATCATTGCAGACGTACCACCAAGTACACTAATTTAACACAACTTACAAATTTAGGAAGTGCAATGTCCATTTCAGAGTTATTACCAAGTAACATCAACGCAAATCGTCTCACTTTCAAAAAAATGCAGGGTGCGGTCAAAAAGTTTTCCTTTAAAACATTTGAATTCCAGTCACTCATCATAACAAGCAAAATATACTTTATAATCAAAAGTTGTTGAAAGGATATAGTTGCTCTCAGAGCTTAACATTTTGCTTCTAATGTTTAAACCTGGACCCCCACTGTTGTGTTTTGTTTTGACAAGAACCATGATGCAGCCATACATCTGAGGAGTGGGGCAAGGGAGTGATCGACATAGTTAAAAGATTAGAACATTTTTATGTGTAATAATTAAATTTTTCTCAATACCCAGGTTGTTTAATTACTAATATTATAAAGAGGTCAAATTTGTTTGTATGTAGGGGGAAGGGGGTAATCTCTGGAATTACTGAACGGATTGAAAAAATAGTTTTTCTAATAAAAAGCTTCACTATCCCTGAGTAACACAGGCTACAATTCATTTTGATATAAACATTTTTTATTTCAATATTTGTAAATTTAGTCTTAAAAATTCTTAGGTTAGGCCTAGACTGATGAACCAACACATATTTCTTGTATGTATTTACCATTACCATTGCAAAGAATTGAATAAAATAACAGATAAAACAGCGGTTTGCTTTAATATTTCCATTAACACCCGATTTCAAACTTTAGGCAATTATTTGTATTCATAACTTTTAGGTTAGGTATTTATTTAAATTTAGACTTCCTGGAATGAGGTTAAATGTGGTGTTCCTCAGGGGTCAATTTTGGGACCATTATTGTTTATAATTTACATTAATGATTTGGCTCTCAGCGTAAGCCCTAGTGTGGTTTTGTTTGCAGATGACACTACTGCAATTGTTAGAGCAGAAAATTTTAATGAACTACAAAACAAAACTCAAAAGGCTATGTTTGAGCTTACACACTGGTTTGCTGCAAACGGCTTAAAGTTGAACTGTAAAAAAACAAAAATTATTAAATTCCAAACCCATCAGAGTAGGCAACCAATAGAATTAAATTTTGACTTTGATGGAGAAAATCATACTTCTGTACAGAATACAAAATTTTTAGGGCTACATATTGACAAGAATTTAAGCTGGAAAACATATTTAAACATACTCAAAAAAAAAAAAAACTTAATGCAGCATGTTTTCAAATGTCAATATTAAGGAGTATAGTAGATCAACAAACTAAATTAATGATTTATCATGGCAGCTTTTGTTCAATAATGCGATATGGTGTATTACTGTGGGGCTGTGCAGTGGGTGTTGATTCCATTTTTAAAATGCAAAAAAAATATATCCGCTGTATGACTTTTTCTAAGAAAACTAATTCTTGCAAACCTCTATTTAAGAGGTTGGGAATATTGACACTTCCCTCACTGTATATTCTTGAGACAATAATGTTTATTAGGGTGAATTACATTACGGGTTGCAATAACGAAATTAAGCATCAATATAACACTAGGGCAAAAAATAATTTCGTGTTGCCTCGGTATCGCTTAAATATAGCTTCAAGGACTTCTGATTTTGTGGGGAGAAAATTCTTAAATAATCTTCCATTGTGTATTAAAGAAATTGAAAATTCATTAGTATTTGAGAGGGCATTGAAAGCATTTCTGTTAAAAAAGGCTTATTATAGTATTCAGGAGTGTTTGGGTGATGACTTGGGTAATTTTAATGATTTATAAAATGTTGATATGTATTGAGAACTTTTATAATAATCTTCTGTTTATGTTTTAAAAAATGTATAGTTGTAATTGTGATTTTAATCATAGGGTTATGAAAATGTATGTATGGTGTTATTGCACTGTGTATTATTGTGTTTGTGTTTTGTTATTATGGCTTATGTTAAGGACAATGTCACCAGTTTTATAGCTCTTGCTATATGTAAAATGTTATGTGACAATAAATAAATAAATAAGCCTTGCTGGTTCTTTTAACCTTTATTATAATTGCTGCTATAAAATATATGAAATTAATAATTTGATTTAAACATTTAAAATTATTTACATTCTTAGCTTTGGGGTTGTTATTAATTCTACACCTTTATTATAAAGGAAACATAACATGATTATGTGTATAGAAGGATCCAATGCGGGGTTGGCGTGCGAAGCACGCTGGGGTTTCCCTTAGTATATAATAAAAAACTATAATATAAGAACAGAGGTTGGTAAGTTATCCGTTCAAAACATAATATTTACAGGTTTTAATGAGATGCATAATTTATAAAAAGATCAAGTTTTAAGAAATACAATTTTTCATCGTATTCAGTGGCTGGGCTTAGTTTAAGGGAAAGGTATAAAATGAATAAGGAAAAGGGTCGGTAAATAACTTACCCTACTTTATTTCTTTTATTCTGTGAAGGACTGGAAGCAGCACTTGGTTACAAACATATTTTTGCATGTTAATTTCCTGAAAAGAAAGGCAATGAGATGACACCAGAATTCAGTAAGATTAGTGGAAAACTTAAACACATTCAATCCTGTAATTTTGTATCAGTTTGTGGTTCAATTTAAAGAACCTGTGGATATGAATACAAAATACAGGGTATTTCAAAAATAATTTTGGGGTTTTAAGGCTTTGCAGTATTTATTATATTTAACTTACAATTATTATAAATAACACAGCAAATGAAAGAGCAACTAAAACAGTTTTGTTGGTACACCTGTGTGCATTTTAGTTTTCTCTGTCTTCTGTTAGAAAGCTCTAGTAGCAAAGATGGCGACTAGTGAACAGAAAGCTTTTTGTGTTTTACAGTTTGCAAGGACTGAATCTGTAGTTACAGTGCAACGTGGGTTCCATAAGTTCAAATGTAATCCTCCAAGTGATAAATAACACTGTAGAAGGTATCATCAGTTTGAAGACACCTGTTGTTTTTGCAAAGTAAAGAGTAAGGGTCGACCAAGAGTGACTGAAAAACGTGATGAACGAGTGAGAGATTCTTTAAAGTGTAGCCTCAAGATATCATTTAGGCTAGTCCAATGACGTCTGTGTGGAAGAGTTTTAACCCTAGAACTGTAAATGTTATTTTTTTGCAATGCCAAGCCATTTCGGTACGTGTGCAAGCAAATTTTAAAAAAAATCACCAAATATAGTAATTCTATCCCAATCCAAAAGTGTTCTGTACCTTTTTTGTAGAGAAAGGTTCAAAGAATCCATAAATACAATTAAAAAATGTATTGATGTAAAATTGTAAAAGTTATTAGCTCAAGAAACAAAAACTGTTCAGTAACGAAAGGAAAAAGTTCAACTTTAGGCTTACATAACAAGTACTAAACATTTTTACTTTCTCCCCCTATACCATAGTATATGGAGAAAGTATTGTATTCGTCAAAATTTTCGAGTTTGAGTTTTTGGTGGAAATATCCGTTTTGGGTCCCCCTGAACCTAAAAAAGTGGTTTTCGGAGTGATGTCTGTGTGTGTGTCTGTATGTGTGTCTGTGTGGATGTTATCAGACCTAGAGCCTAAACCAGTCGTCCGATTTTGATGAAATTTGGTATGGAGGTACTAATCCACGGTATCTCCAGGCGGTTTTTTCATTTTTGTGAATTTATTTATAAGGGTAATTTTCCCATAAAAACCCTTAAAATAACGGAAAAATCAACTTTTCTCAAAAACGGCTCTAACGATTTTGATTAAAATTTTATAGTTTATTAGGGACCTAAAGTACTATAAACTGTAAAATTTTAATCAAAATTGTTCGAGCTGTTTTTGAGAAAAGTTGATTTTTCCGTTATTTTAAGGGTTTTTATGGGAAAATTACCCTTAAAAATAAAAAATTAAGTTCCTATAATGAGGGAGAAAGTATGTGTCAGTTTCCTGATACAGTTTATTTGTAATGTTTTCGTAAGCGTAAAAAAGTTTCGTAATTTAGTTCTAAATAGAACTGTATAAAAATATTTTACAATTTCAAAATTCTTGTGTTGATAACATCAGTTTTTATGCTCCAAGTTCAAGGGTGCTAACAAAACTAGGCCTATATTCAAGTGGAATTTAGGAATATTTGCTTTTCCCAAAAATGAAATATTATTATAATAAAGTTTAAATAAGAACAAATCAAAGAAAAGAACTGTATTTTCTTAGTTCGCAAAAGTGTTTGAATAATCTCTACTTGAATAACAAAAGTGAGGACAAATGTCTGAACTTGCCATCCTTGCTACACATACAAAGAAGCGCGCGTAAACGGCCTATCTATTGCATGTTAAAACAGTCCGTTAGATTCAAAGTTGGTTTGAGACCGTGAAAACACAGACTTTCCCACGGTCCTACACAACAAACCCTGTCAAACCCTGGGTCCTGTCTAGTAACCCATATTTTTTTTCAAACTAAATGTTAGCTAAATTCTCTACACAAAGGTAGCAAAAGATTTCTAAAACTAGAATGATATCACCCGTCTTTCACGTGTTATAAATAAGGTTGTTTATTGGTTGGAAGTGTAACCAATGCAATGGTCTACAAAACGACCTCATATCTACAGATATATTTGACAGAACTTTGATTGGCTGGCAACGTTATTTAGAGGGAATTGTAACAGATCCAACGGTATCAAAGAAGTGGGCGAGCTGTAGACAGAGAGAAAAGATGCCTTATTTCGTTAAGTTTTGGGACAAAATCCGCGCGTCAACTGAGTTGTACGAAACTAATAATCTGCAACGGTGATTACGTATGTAAATAGACGTTTTAGAAAAAAACTTGTAAATACAAAAATTAAAATTAAAATCATTTCCTTTCAAACGGTTTTTGAATTATTACGATTGGATGATTTTTAGTGGGTGCAATATTCAATACAAGTTGAGTTGTCACAGACTACACAATTCACTACGGCAGGGCGTTGAGACCACTCAATTTGAGTGGTCTGACAGTTAGAGGGTTAAGGAACACTTACAACTACGTCCTTATCGTTTGCATTTGTTACGAGCTACAAACATTACAGACTATGGTTTACATGAAAACTTTGCAAACGATATGTAGCTGCATGACGATAAAGATTTTCTGGTTATGTCGTCTTCAGTGATGAATTGACATTTCACCTGGACATGTGGAACACCAATAATAATCTGGGGGTCAGCAAATACCCAGGTACTTGACGTTTTTGTAAAGTTTTACCGTTTTTGAGTTATTTTCATTTAAAATGTTTAAATTGCTGCCATTTTGAAGTGGATAGATGGAACATGTTATTTTTTTAAAACTAGGTCACTTCAATGACGAGTAACGAGCAAAATTTCACCTCAATCGGCTAAGTTGTCTAGGTCACACTTGCCTTCATTAGCTTAGTTATACACTCAGGCCGCAAGATGAATAGATTTTTCGCTTTAACAAACGTTTCAAAGTGAACCAACCGTTTCGTCGCCTTATCGAAGTACCTTATCAACAGCAAACCATCCGGACAACGTCCGGAAGCCCTCGCGAGAGTGGAAGGACACGTCCTAAAAATGAGACAGCTCCCGGGAAAAAGGAAACCGTCACAGAGTTAACCTTGAGATGTACCCACCATTAACAGCATTGTTAGAAAATTAAGTTTCATCTTGCCATCCTAAATCACTGACAATTCTCTGAGTTTGAAAAAAACACAAATATATCCCCTAGCGTAAGTACAACATCACTCTTGAGGAAAATATCCAATACGGCGGAGCCTTGAACGAAATTGGTAAGTAAACAGGTTGGGTACATCAATAAGAAAAATCCACTTTCATTAACTACAATTATTTATTAACAATTTTATTACAATAAATTAAAAATATATGGCTATTAGTCACCTCTCACCATGTGTGGAATGTTTTGTTACAAAGTGGAATGTCATATTTCGGGAAAACAACATACGGCATACACATGGAATGTACCAACTGCGTTAAATGTAAAAACATACATTTTGAATTTGTAGATCAATACCTTTATTAGGACCTGGAATAGTTATAAGAATATTCTGACAGTATATATATTACAGTGATACACAATTATTGCATTACAAAATGTACATTACACAATAAATTACACTGTATGTGTATGGTATTGTATTTCTTTATATTACAACTATTGGAAGCTTCGAGTAAAAATATCAAAATGGATAAATAACTTTACGACCTTTAAATAAATACAAAGGTTTCTTGTAAGTGAAAAATAACATCGTAAAAAATTCCATTGATATAATAATGACCATACAAGGTAAGTTTTTAAGGAATAGATAGAAAACTTTATCCTGAACTTATTCATAACGTTTGTAAAATATCACAGATCTATTGTTCTACCAAACGATATTAAAAGGCACAGTTGGTTTTCTTTTACAAAAATAATTATTCACATTTTAGTACTAATATTTAAAAAAGTTTCAAATATCATTTTTAGGCAGTTTCAGACCCATATTAACGAAAATATATCACTGTTAACCGCGCTGATAATGTTTGGTTAAAGAATCGAATATACGATATACAAAATCACAGTGATAATTTAGTTTCATGGGTTGGTAGACCTGGATGAAACTTGCTACTGTTTTACAAAGTGAGTGATCATATGCGACGAGGAAAATGAAAAGGAACCATTTGTTAGATTTTAAAAAATTGAGTTATTTCACTTTTTTGCTATCTAAATCATCGAAATATCTTAAAATTTTGCTGAGTTATATCTGATGGCAAACTACGCGAACAGGGAGTTTTGAAAAAACAGGATTAAAGTTATTAATGAAAAGGGACGATTTGTCGGTGGAATTTACGCTCTTGTTTTAAAGAGCATTCGGTACCAAATGTTGAGAAATATTTAGTTTTAGTGTAGACAATGTTCTACTTCATATCAAGACCAATTTTAATTCCCTAAAATATCACAAGAGTAGCAGATTTCCTGAAGCTATTTCTTTCATTAGAAAACGTTACCAAAGGGAAAGTCACTTCCATGTTATAGCGATATTTGGTCACTTTTTCATGAAATTTGACTCTTTCAAGACGTATCGAAATAATAAAAAATGCCCATACTGACCCTGGTTTTTTTGTGTGTCTACTGTAAAATTTCGTTTACCAAGAATGGTTCCTTTTCATTTTCTGCATCGCATATAGCGTTTTTTTCTTCCTTTATTAACATTTATGTTTTTATGTTTCATTATACGCATAAATAAATATAGTATATGAATAGAACGCAACATACCACTTTACGGTAACAGTATATTGAGGAATAACAATAATTTCCTTTGTTTTACTGGGGGTTTTCCTGCTGCTTATATATACATTTTAAATTTGAACAAAAATACAATTTGTACTTATGATCAGTAACTAATCATAAACAACAACAAAATAACAAAACCAACCAGACTGCTAAATAGATACAAGAACATGTTATGCATTATTACAATTTTAATACTTCCTTATTGATCAAATCAATCTGATAAACCAGAACTCAACAATCTTTCTGAGGTTAAATCAACCGAACACTTCCTTCTATCTGATGGACTTTCAATTATAAGGAATAGCTTGTCAGAACACACAACTTTTGAGCAAAACTCTATTGTTACTTTTATATAAAAGCAACAAAAAGTATAAATGTATGCATATTCACTATAAAATACCCAAGCACACAATGCAAAGGTTTACATTAATATTTGGTTCTGTATAAATAATCTCTACATATTTAAAAAATGTTAACTGTTTAAATAAACTCTACAGAAAATTAAGCCTAAACTATTTCCGTCATCACTTTACTAGTCGACAGATAAATTATTTACAATAAAAAAGCTTGCGTTACCTGGTCTTTACTTTCAGGTACTTCGGAAAAACTGTACATTCTATGCTTCATTAAATACCTTCAATTTCGTTAAAATTCATCCGGTTTTCAGACGCTGTAATTACACAAAATTTAGGGTAAATAATGAGAAAAGTAAATACAAAAATATGTTAAACACATTTGCAATAAAATTAAACCAAAAGCTTAAGTTTGAATACATTACAGTTATTATTATAATAGTTTAGGCTTAATTTGCGATAAAAGCATGTACTTATTAAGGTGTTATGTGTGCATAGCCTGTTGAATACGCTACACTGCCGTACAGATCTGAACTTGGTGATTGGTTACCCTGCGAACATAATAAACATATTGTATAAACATTTGAAACTTTATAATTATTTAACTAGCATAGGGCCTACACTCTTTTCCTTTTTATAAAGCCTCACTAGTTGGAAGCCAATTTATAATATAACTACTTATTATTTCTGTTCTGTGAGAAGCCTCACGTTGGGAAAGCCAATTTTTATAATATTACTACTTTTTTATTACTATATTACTATAATTGTATAGGAATTTCTTTGAAATTTAAATGCCCACACGTTGTGGAGCCAATTTATAATATTACTATTTCTATTGTAATAGCCTATAGGTAATACAATTGAAACCTACTAAGTTCAGCCTCAATTATATTATCTTTGAAATAAGTACAAGTATAATTTAACAAAATTTTGGTTTAATATAATTAAATCATTCATTTATTAATACATAAGGTTTATAATTTTGTTTGATATAAGACATAAGGAAAGAATTTGATTTGTTTCATTTATAATGAGGAATATCTATTTCAACAATGTCTATTTCCGGTTTAGCTCAGTTCAGTATAACAATTTAAAATTCATAGAATAAAGTTCGTTTTATCACAATAATAAATCATTTAGTTGATTTAATTTTAATTCAAAGTTAATCTCGGGATAGGGGCACTCGTGTTGCTGTAATTATCCCAATCAAACATATACGCATTCATAAGTTTCAAACGTGAAGTTAACAATTAAGAAATGGCATCATTAGGAATTGGATTAGAAAAAGGTAAAGTTTTTGTTTTAAGTAATTTCCTTTAGGTATTGATTTTAATCAATGTTCTTTTAATACTTATCGGTTTTGGTGGTACACATTGGTAAATATTGAGTTATTGCACTTTTTGAATACACTTTTACAAAATAATTAACGGCGTCACTCCTTCATTACATTAGTTACGGTCCACCCACGCTTAGTTCTCAATTAACACTAATTTGTCTTCTCTTTCAAAGGATGTAGCTTGGTTCCTTTACTTCCGCCTAGGTTGGAATCTGGAAATTTATGCTCATTCATTTAATTCGATGATAGTGTTCACGTGATGTTACGTCATACATTCCTTTTTGCCGTTGCCATAGTTACTCGTTCTGACGTCAATGCTGTTTTCATAATATGGCGTCTTTTGTCACTTTTAAATAGTTTTCGATGGTTTATAAACCTAAAGTATTTCTTTGTCGTTTAATACAATAATTGTGGAATTGATTTGTTCTTGCGTTTAAAGCATAAAATTTATTTACTTGTAATAATTTTTAATTTACCCGATCAAATAATTACTTCCTTTTGAATTTTAGTGTAAGTTGTACCACTGGTGTCATATGTTAAACTAATTATTGTGAATATTTTAATAGTAATAATAATCTACGGTATATAATTAACTATAAATTATTTCATAAATATTTTCTTAAATTTAGAATATGTTCTATACATTGGATTATCGTGTTTTTGTTTATAATTTTTAATTACATGGTACATTATTAGTCTTTTACTTGACTCGTGTTTACAATGGTTTGATTGCCTACAAATATGGCTGACATAACTTAACTAAATACGTTTTTTAACCGTCCTGAGTTCTTGCATAGTGTCTTTCAAATTTTACATAAATAATAAATATAGTGTTTTCTAATTTAGTATCTGACTTTCATTTCTTCATGGGATTGTTACTGGTGTTTGTTTATATATTGACATAGGGTTCTCTAGGCTATAATAATAGACTGTTATAAATGAATGTTTTTGTATTACTGAGATTTGAGACATTACAACTTGTAATTTCTGGTTGGTTTTCAATATAGATAAGCTATAATATAAGCGGTGATTTCTTCACTGACTGACTGACACAGAATAATCGTAGGGCAAAAACTACTTAACATACAAATATTCCAATGGGGTCGTAGACTCGCACAATAAATTTGTTTTTTCAAATTTATATTTTACAATGTCAAAATTGTGAAAATACCGGATTCACTCCCAGCCATATAACCGATAAACAGCTGATTCGGTTCGAAAGATTAGCAACACATGTTTGTTGAATGCATTACACCCATTACCATAGCAACCAACTTAACAAAATTTAGAATAAGTTTATTATGCTTCACGACAG
>JAGFPH010007969.1:8247-21187 GCA_018207615.1 Philaenus spumarius | reverse complement strand
AAAATCAACGAAAAATAATTACTATATTATAATTATTCAATCCAAACATAAGTTACTACAGTCATATTATAAATAAAACAGCTGATTTGGATCAAAAACTGAACATAATACAATCAATCTACAACGAACCAAAATACAATTATTTGCAACCAATTTGGCTAATGTAAAATCAGGTAATTATTATTCAGAACTATCAGTTTTTTTAGATTCGGTAAAAGCAAACAAACATTTTACTGTAGGCCTTTTATAAGTCAAACGTCTAGAAAAAATGTCTTAACCTTAACGTATGGATATGCAGTTAATGTAAATACCTGCCTGTTGACGTGTCAAAAAACCATCAGCTTTGTTTGTTTATGCACCAGACAACAAAACAAAAAATGTCATGTATCATAAATCATTAAAATGAATGAAAATAGTGATATCACATCAAACCACTAATATTAAAACATTTCTTTGTTTTGACTGTTTACTTGAAATTCAAACTTAATTCAATTATAACTTAAATTTTGGAACAAAACGCATGGCTCCAAGTCGATCACATTCCAGGCACATCACACATTTCGAGCTTTTCAGCGATTTACTACCGGTGCAATTCAACTTGCATGTAAAATGTCCAATCAACGAACTCTTCCGAATGTACTCCTCCTCAAATTTAATAGATACAATGATCACTTAGACATTTTTTCTTTCAACAGCTTATCACAAATTCACAAAACGATCACAAACAAATTTATTTAAATTTGTACAGGACAACGTCCGTTGGGTCTGCTATTAATAAAATATTTCTTAAAAAGCCAGTTTATGCAAATGTGTATGATTTAGCAAATATTTCAGTTGAAATTGTGAGGCAACAAGATGTAAATACAGTACTTAAATGCTCACATCGTCAATTCATTTAGGCCTACATTTACACGAATAGAATGAATGTAGAGTTGTGTCACGTATTTAATTGTAAAATACTTGATGGTTTAGCAATTATTCATAAAGAGCGTACGGTAGCTTAGGATGAACCAAGTTGAAGTTAAAATAAATGTAAATAAAACATCAACTTTTCAAAAATATACACGGAGTTTTAAAAAAATATGTTCAATGTCCGCAGTTATATGATCTATAAAAAAAATTCGTTAAATGTAACCTTTTCAGTTTTTACGCATTAATCAAAACATGTTAATGTTCTCTGTAATATGAATTATCTCTATATATGTTTTTTTTTCGTTGTCCTCTATAGACTCAAAAACTATTCGACCTATTTCACTAGAAATTTCACAGGTTATCCATAGGTCTGTCATTACCAAGAGTGTTTAGACGTTACAATTACTACAGTGTAAGGGGTTGAAATGGGGTAGCTACCCCTACACAATACAAATAAATTGCGCTGACTTCCTACAAACTATACATCTAAATTTGTGTAATATTATTCTTAAATGACATAAACACCATTTGCAATTCAATTACTTAAGTCAAAGTAATGAAATTAAGGTCCACTAGCTTATAACAAACTAGCAGGTACCCGTAGCTTCGCACACGGTACAAAGATTTGCCACATAGTAATAAATGTTTATTGTTTTAGGGGTTGTTAATTACATTTTTACCCCTTAGCAGCATGCTATAAAATGCAAATATGATTTACATAGTATGTATTGTAAGAAATAAATGTACCAATTTCCAGCTCTCTACCTTATTAATGGGAAGAATAATAATTAATTTGTATTGTTTTAGGGGTTGTTACATTTTAACCCTTAGCAGTACACTAAAAAATACAAATATGGTTTACTTTTTACTTTCTCCACCCTATACGTAGTATATGGAGAAAGTATTGTTTTCGTCCAAATTTTCGAATTTGAATATTTAGTGGAATTATCTGTTTTGGTGCTCCTAGAACCCCAAAAAAATGTTTAGTGGAATTATCTGTGTTGGTGCTCCCTGAACCCAAAAAAGTGCTGGAGACCATACCAACGGTCCGATTTTGATGAAACTTGGTATGTAGGTGTAGTTCTGGAATATCACCAAACTTTTTTTCATTTTTTAAAATTTTTGATTTTTAAGGGGTTTTACCCCCAAAATTGCCAAAAAACGAGAAAAATCTAAATTTATCAAAAACGGCTCTAACAATTTTGATAAAATTTGACTTATTTGTAGCCCCTAATGTACCCTACCGTATGCAAAAGCCGCATCTTTATAAAAATTCTCGATTAGGTAATAATAATAATATTAATAACTGATTTTTGGCCAAAAACGGGGTTGTTTTTAAACAAATTTCAAAAACTTTTTTTGTGCTTCTGTACAGGTCTAATTGACATGTTTGGTGCAAATTTGTTCGAAACTGTTCGAATAGTTTAAATAATAATACAGGGTGTATCAGGAAGAAACGGAAAGAATTGCAGGACGTGTTCTACTGGTGAAAATAATGAAAAAAGTTCATATACAGTAGAACCCCTCTTAACCGGTCAGGTCGGGACCGAGACCCTGGCCGGTTACGAGTTTGGCCGGTTGATCCGAGGTTCCCGTAAAAAATTGATTTTAGTTCAAAAATAACCTACAGTACATACTTCATAAATAATAAAGGAAATAAGACGTTATTGCAACTGATTTTATTGTATGTACTGTACATACACACACAAACAAACACTAACAAATTACATGTAAACATTCAACTTCCCTCGCCTCCTTCTCTCCCCTCCTGTTTTCAAGCACTTTTTCTCTCACGAAATTCAGTAAAGGTTCCGAGAAATAAACAGATGAAGAAAGAGAAACAAAGGATGCCGCTTGGTTAATTGATTCCAAGAAAAAATAATACAGTTGCCGTGGGAAGCAAGATTTGATCCCCCCTCTTGCTTCCGCGGCAAGAATCAATCGACAAGGCGGCTTCCTTTGTTACGCTCCTCCTCCCCCCTTTTCCCTGCCACAACATTAACACATACAGTAGCACAAATAACATTGCGTCATCCCGAAATGTCCGTCAAATAATCGATGTTTGAGACTTCGGCCAGTTAATATATTTGATTTTGTTGTTTCTTGAAATAGGCCGGTTAAGCCGAGGACCGATTGATCCGAGGCCGGTTAAGAGGGGTTCTACTGTAAACATAGGTCCGCAAAAGCTTCGTTTTCCAGATATCCGCCATTTTGTTTTTTGTCAAAATAATTCATATCTAGAGAACGGTTTGACTGATTGAGTTCAAACTTGGTATGAAGTTTAACCTTACAATGATATACCTCAAGAAAAATAAACGATTAAATCCAATCATGCGTTTTAAAATGGCGGCTGTTTGAAAATTACAAACCTAAATTACTCAAAAACCGTACATTATAACAAAAAATGTCAAGACACATTTTTTGTAGCCCTTTTGATTCCCTATCGGATGGTCTAACTGTCAAAATAATCGGATGAAGGATAACAGTTAAGTAATGTGTACTAATTGGTTTGTTCAACCCGGCATCCTATACCAACACAGTAAATACTATAATATTGTATGAAGATTTGTTGTAATTACCTTTTAACTTAGCTACTATCCTTCATCCGATTGTTTTGACAGTTAGACCATCCGATAGGGAATCAAAAGGGCTACAAAAAAGGTGTCTTGACATTTTTCGTTATAATGTACGGTTTCGCAGTAATTTAGGTTTGTAATTTTCAAACAGCCGCCATTTTGAAACGCATGATTGGATTTAATCGTTTATTTTTCTTGAGGTATATCATTGTAAGGTTAAACTTTATACCAAGTTTGAACTCAATCAGTCAAACTGTTCTCTAGATATGAATTATTTTGTACAAAAAACAAAATGGCGGATATCTGGAAAACGAAGCGTTTGCGGACCTATGTTTATATGAACTTTTTTCATTATTTTCACCAGTAGAACACGTCCTGCAATTCTTTCTGTTTCTTCCTGATACACCCTGTATAATATAATAACATGGTAACATTTTCAATGTACCATTTTCCATGGTAACATTTTCCTACTTTTGCAATTCTAAATAACCACCTCCTATGCTACTCTTGGGAAGGTATAAAGTTTCAACTGGGAGAAAGTATGTGGCAGTTATCTGGTACCGTTTATTTTACATATCTTGTAAGAAATAAATGTACAAATTTCCAGCTCTCTAGTCTTTGGAAGTATAATAATAAATATTTATTGTTTTAGTGGTTGTTCCAAAACTTAACGCTAAATGAATTCTAGCGTATGTCTCATTTCAGGTCATGATCTATACGCGTGCCAAATTTCATTCAAATCCATCTAGTAGTTTTTACGTGATTCAGTAACATACACACAGATCGACACCATTAGATTTTTGTATAACAGTATAGATCACAGTTGTCTTTTGTGTGTGTTTTATTTTGTTAACCTAGCCTAAAAAAGCTGTCGTGAAGCATAATAAACTTATTCTAAATTTTGTTAAGTTGGTTACTGTGGTAATGGATGTAAATGCATTCAACAAACATGTGTTGCTAAGTAAGCTTTTGAACCGAATCAGCTGTTTTATATGGCTGGGAGTAAATCCGGTATTTTCACAATTTTGACATTTTAAAATATAAATTTGGAAAAACAAATGTATTGTGCGAGTCTACGACCCCATTGGAATATTTGTTTCTTAAGTAGTTTTTGCCCTACGATTATTCTGTGTCAATCAGTCAGTGAAGAAATCACCGCTTATATTATAGCTTTTCTATATTGAAAACCAACCAGAAATTACAAGTTTCAAATGTTTATACAATATGTTTATTATGTTCACAGGGTAACCAATCACCAAGTTCAGATCTGTACGGCAGTGTAGCGTATTCAACAGGCTATGCACACATAACACCTTAATAAGTACATGCTTTTATCGCAAATTAAGCCTAAACTATTATAATAATAACTGTAATGTATTCAAACTTAAGCTTTTGGTTTAATTTTATTGCAAATGTGTTTAACATATTTTTGTATTTACTTTTCTCATTATTTACCCTAAATTTTGTGTAATTACAGCGTTTGAAAACCGGATGAATTCTAATGAAATTGAAGGTATTTAATGAAGCATAGAATGTACAGTTTTTCCGAAGTACCTGAAAGTAAAGTCCAGGTAACGCAAGCTTTTTTAGTGTAAATAATTTATCTGTCGACTAGTGATGACGGAAATAGTTTAGGCTTAATTTTCTGTTGAGTTTATTTATACGGTTAACATTTTTTAAATATGTAGAGATTATTTATACAGAACCAAATATTAATGTAAACCTTTGCATTGTGTGCTTGGGTATTTTATAGTGAATATACATAAATTTATACTTTTTGTTGCTTGTATATAAAAGTAACAATAGAGTTTTGCTCAAGAGTTGTGTGTTCTGACGAGCTATTCCTTATAATTGAAAGTTCGTCAGATAGAAAATTGTGTTCGGTTGATTTAACCTTAGAAAGATTGTTGAGTTCTGGTTTATCAGATTGATTTTATCAATAAGGAAATATTAAAATTGTAATAATGCATAACATGTTCTTGTATCTATTTAGCAGTCTGGTTGGTTTTGTTATTTTGTTGTTGTTTATGATTAGTTACTGATCATAAGTACAAATTGTATTTTTGTTCAAATTTAAAATGTATATATAAGCAGCAGGAAAACCCCCAGTAAAACAAAGGAAATTATTGTTATTCCTCAATATACTGTTACCATAAAGTGGTATGTTGCGCTCTATTCATATACTATATTTATTTATGCGTATAATGAAACATAAAAACATAAATGTCAATAAAGAAAGAAAAAAACGCTATATGCGATGCAGAAAATGAAAAGGAACCATTCTTGGTAAACGAAATTTTACAGTAGACACACAAAAAAACCAGGGTCAATATGGGCATTTTTTATTATTTCGATACGTCTTGAAAGTGTCAAATTTCATGAAAAAGTGACCAAATACCGTTATAACATGGAAGTGACAATCCATTTGGTAACGTTTTCTAATGAAAGAAATAGCTTCAGGAAATCTGCTACTCCTGCATTCTTGTGATATTTTAGGGAATTAAAATTGGTTTTGATATGAAGTAGAACATTGTCTACACTAAAACTAAATATTTCTCAACATTTGGTACCGAATGCTCTATAAAAGAAGAGCGTAAATTCCACCGACAAATCGTCCCTTTTCATTAATAACTTTAATCCTGTTTTTTTCAAAACTCCCTGTTCCCGTAGTTTACCATCAGATATAACTCAGCAAAATTTTAAGATATTTCGATGATTTTGATAGCAAAAAAGTGAAATAACTCAATTTTTGAAAAATCCAACAAACGGTCCCTTTTCATTTTCCTCGTCGCATATGATCACTCACTTTGTAAAACAGTAGCAAGTTTCATCCAGGTCTACCAACCCATGAAACTAAATTATCACTGTGATTTTGTATACCGTATATTTGATTCTTTAACCAAACAGTATCAGCGCAGTTAACAGTGATATATTTTCGTTGATACGGGTCTAAAACTGCCTAAAAACGATATTTGAAACTTTTTTAAATATTAGTAGTAAAATGTGAATAATTATTTTTGTAAAAGAAAACCAACTGTGCCTTTTAATATCGTTTGGTAGAACAATAGATCTGTGATATTTTACAAACGTTATGAATAAGTTCAGGATAAAGTTTTCTATCTCTTCCTTAAAAACTTACCTTGTATGGTCATTATTATATCAATGGAATTTTTTACGATGTTATTTTTCACTTACAGGAAACCTTTGTATTTATTTAAAGGTCGTAAAGTTATTTATCCATTTCGATATTTTTACTCGAAACTCCCAATAGTTGTAATATAAAGAAATACAATACCATACACATACAGTGTAAGTTATTGTGTAATGTACATTTTGTAATGCAATAATTGTGTATCACTGTAATATATATACTGTCAGAATATTCTTATAACTATTCCAGGTCCTAGTATAGGTATTGATCTACAAATTCAAAATGTATGTTTTTACTTTTAACGCAGTTGGTACATTCCATGTGTATGCCGTATGTTGTTTTCCCGAAATATGACATTCCACTTTGTAACAAAACATTCCACACATGGTGAGAGGTGACTAATAGCCATATATTTTTAATTTATTGTAATAAAATTGTTAATAAATAATTGTAGTTAATGAAAGTGGATTTTTCTTATTGATGTACCTAACCTGTTCTCTTACCAATTTCGTCCGCCGTGTCGGATATTTTCCACAAGAGTGATGTTGTACTTACGCTAGGGGATATATTTGTGTTTTTTTTTTTTTCAAGATGTACTTATTACTTGAAAACAAACTCAGAGAATTGTCAGTGACTTAGGATGGCAAGATGAATCTTAATGTTCTAACAATGCTATTAATGGTGGAACATCTCAAGGTTAACTCTGTGACGGCTCCCTTTTTTCCGGGAGCTGTCTCATTTTTAGGACGTGTCCTTCCACTCTCGTGAGGGCTTCCGGTCGTTGTCAGGATGGTTTGTTGTTCAGAAGGTACTTTGATAAGGCGGCGAAACAGTTGTTTCACTTTGAAACGTTTGTTGAAGCGAAAAATCTATTCATCTTGCGGCCTGAATTTATAACTAAGCTAATGAAGGCAAGTGTGACCTAGACAACTTAACCGATTGAGGTGAAATTTTGCTCATTACTCGTCATTGAAGTGACCTAGTTTTAAAAAAATAACATGTTCCATCTATCCACTTCAAAATGGCAGCAATTTAAACATTTTAAATGAAAATAACTCAAAAATGGTAAAACTTTATAAAGACGTCAAGTACCTGACCCCCTGATTATTATGAGTGTTCCACATGTCCAGGTGAAATGTCAATTCATCACTGAAGACGACTTAACCAGAAAATCTTTATTGTCATGCAGCTACATATCGTTTGCAAAGTTTTCATGTAAACCATAGTCTGTAATGTTTGTAGCTTGTAACAAATGCAAACGATAAGGACGTAGTTGTAAGTGTTCCTTAACCTTCTAACTGTCAGACCACTCAAATTGAGTGGTCTCAACGCCCTGCTGTAGTGAATTGTGTAGTCTGTGACAACTCTTTTAATTTTAATTTTTGTATTTACAAGTTTTTTTCTAAAACGTCTATTTACATACATAATCACCGTTGCAGTTTATTAGTTTTGTACAGCTCAGTTGACGCGTGGATTTTGTCCCAAAACTTAACGAAATAAGGCATCTTTCCTCTCTGTCTACAGCCCGCCCACGTCTTTGTCTGACTTAAATCTATATACCGTTGGATCTGTTAAAATTCCCTCTAAATAACGTTGCCAGCCAATCAAAGTTCCGTCAAATATATCTATAGATATGAGGGTGTTTTGTAGACCCTCGCATTGGTTACGTTTCCAACCAATAAACAGCCTTATTTATAACACGTGAAAGACGGGTGATATCATTCTAGTTTTAGAAATCTTTTGCTACCTTTGTGTAGAGAATGATTCAAGCTAACATTTAGTTTGAAAAAAATATGGGTTACTAGACAGAGGTTTGTTGTGTAGGACCGTGGGAAAGTCTGTGTTTTCACGGTCTCAAACCAATTTTGAATCTAACGGACTGTTTTAACATGCAATAGATAGGCCGTTTACGCGCGCTTCTTTGTATGTGCAGCAAGGATGGCAAGTTCAGACATTTGTCCTCACTTTTGTTATTCAAGTAGAGATTATTCAAACACTTTTGTGAACTAAGAAAAGACATTTATACAGTTCTTTTCTTTGATTTATTCTCTACACTTTATTATAATAATATTTCATTTTTGGGAAAAGCAAATATTCCTAAATTCCACTTGAATGTAGGCCTATAGTTTTGTTAGCACCCTTGTAGTTGGAGCATAAAAACTGTTGTTTTCAAAACAAGAATTTTGAAATTGAAAAATGTTTTTATACAGTTCTATTTAGAACTAAATTACAAAACTTTTTTACGCTTACGAAAACATTACAAAAAATTTTTAGTACTTGTTATGTAAGCCTAAAGTTGAACTTTTTCCTTTCGTTACTGAATAGTTTTTGTTTCTTGAGCTAATAACTTTTACAATTTTACATCAATACATTTTTTAATTGCATTTATGAATTCTTTGAACCTTTCTCTACAAAAAAGGTATAGAACACTTTTGGATTGGGATAGAATTACTATATTTGGTGATTTTTTTTTAAATTTGCTTGCACACGCACCGAAATGGCTTGGCATTGCAAAAAATTAACATTGACAGTTCTAGGGTTAAAACTCTCCACACAGACATCACTGGACTAGCCTAAATGATATCTTGGTTGACCCGTACTCTTTCCTTTGCAAAAACAGCTGGTGTCTTCAAAGTGATGATACTTTCTACAGTGTTATTTATCACTTGGAGGATTACATTTGAACTTATGGAACCCATGTTGCACTGTAACTACAGATTCAGTCCTTGCAAACTGTAAAACACAAAAAGCTTTCTGTTCACTAGTCGCCATCTTTGCTACTAGAGCTTTCTAACAGAGAATACTAAAATGCACACAGGTGTACCAACAAAACTGTTTTAGTTGCTCTTTCATTTGCTGTGTTATTAGCGAATTTCCATAGGAAAAATGAGCTATTGCAGTGGCCCTTATGGTGACACCCAAGGTCGGGAGTAGCAAATGAGCACCGATCATGGTCCCCAGAACACGTTTTGGGGGGTCATTAAAATTCATATATATATATATTGTTTTGGGGTATATATGTATATATGTGTTCGCACTCTAGCGGCCGCATTTTAAGTCCGATTTGGTTCAAATTTGGTACACATGTTGGTTGTCTACGTCGCTCGGACGAGTTCGTTAGCCAAAAAAATCCAACAACCGGAAGTACGTTTTTTGACCGGAAGTAACTATTTTTTGAGATTTTTACTACGAGAATGAAATTTTTTTGGGGTTTTTTCTAAAATTATAAATGTAGGATGTTATTCTGCACATTTTGTTTTATTACGAGACCTTATAGCTCGCTTGGTTCCCCCAAAATTGACCAAAACGTAAAATACCATAAAAGTACCCGGTTTGAAGCCAAGTGGTGCAAACTCGCGAGGCCACTAGGCGCAAACAAATTCTACTAATAAATTGCATACACGCAGACAGCTGTTCAACGCCTTCGTGAGTAGACTATTTCCCAAATTGTTGGTTGAAACCCTAAAACATAGGCATTACAACGGTACACGCTTACGCTTTTGCAAAGTATCAACGGCCCTTCTGCGGGTACGCCAATCTCTACAACGCTTAAGATATATCGCCGGTGAGGTGACTCTGTTTTTTGAAATCTAGCTCACTTTGCAACGATAATCTTACAACTGTACACTTTTGTATCGCCCTGTAGGGTGTCAGTCTTTTTCGACCTATACGACACACCTCAGCGAACGTGTACTGTGTAGGATAAGTTAAAATCACCCACTGGAAGTACAGGCTATCCTCTTTCTTTAAAGGGCCTGGGTGATTTAACTGTTTGTCTAATATTACTCTGAATATTTTGACTAAAAAAACTACAAATTACACTTCCAGTAATCTTAATAAAACTCAGCTTTGAGCACAAGCAAAAATAGAATTTACTATCTGTATTCCTCGAGGAAGTGAATACAGTGGAACTGACCTTGTAAATAATTTTATTTGTGCCTTGGATAACTATATAACGTAACACCTTGATAATATTTCTAACACTAGGAAATATAACAATGGAATATTCAACAATGGGTAAGTGAACGTTAGAAACTTTTTTATACTGTAAAATAATAATCATCCATTTATTAATCTTAAAAAACACAACTCAAAAATAATACTTTTGGATATCTCTTTTCCAATTTATACAATTTGCAACAAAAGCAATTTTCTTTAACTCTTGCTTAATCTAATAAGGTAGAACAAATTTTAATATTACTTTTAATTATGCTTTTAATTAATATGCTTTGTTCCAAGCTTTTTATTAATTACTTATTTTTAATTTATTTAAATTATGAATTTACTTTAATGATTTTTATGCTATACGACTTTAGATATTATAAAAACATTTCACACTAAGAAAAACAATTTCCAATCCTACTAACCCAGTATCTGTAATAAATTAAATTTGAATTTAATCAGGCAAATTGTGGGGAATAAACGTAAATTCGCTGACACAGACCTCAAATTTGTTGTTTAAGATGGCCGTCTAACACGGGGCTGATTGTTGTTTATAGCAGCAGAAGAACCTGTAGGGTAAAGTTGCTCTCTGCGCTTTTGGCGATGTACAATGATGACAGCGTGCTGTTCTATTGTTGTCGTGAAGCTGCGTCAGATGTTCTTCCGTTGAGTTATAGTTGCCTGTGGTTTGTAGTAGTCCTTTATGTGTCCGGGGATCGTCCTGCTAACTCTTCCACGTTAGATACTCATGTCCAGTTGTCCGCCAAAACGTTCCAGAAGTCCAGGTCCCTGAAGTTTCTTAGCTACTTCATTGATAATATAGCCTTAGCAGTATATTGTATTCCTGCTTATATTCCTGTAGTCTTCCTGTATCGCCTTGTCAAACCGCTGATCACTTCACCCGTACAATAGCAAACTCCGTACTAACTCTTAAAAATCCATTAACAGAGAGACATACACTCCGTGTACTGTCGATCACCAAAAATTCCTTTTGAAATTCCCGTCCAGGGTTTATAAAGCCTCCTTCCATCTCCACTTTCGTGATTTTTTCGCGAAAACTCATTTTTTCACATTAAAGTGATTTTCTTACACCTTCCTGTGTGTAAAATCATCCTTTGTTTAGCAATACCTTTAAATCCTTTATTTTTATCTTGTTTATCGTAGTTTTAAGGCTTAAACTTCTTAAATTATTTGAATGCTACATCCTTGTTCCGGCCGCCAAAGCTCCTCTCCGCTCTGATTGGCTCAGCGCTTTACGTGGTTCTTAACCCTTCCTCTCCTATTCAACTTTGCGAATTTTCAACTTTCCTTTCTAACTCCTCGCGGTTTTATGGGATTTTCCCGCGAAATAGCTTTTCTTAAACTGTGATTTTTTCCTGTTTTTTAGAGACTTGAATGAAAGTTGTAGGACGCTCCATTCTCTTCCTAGGCCTTCCCTAGCGTTTTCCCAATGCATTTTCTTTTAAAAATTTTCCATTTTCATTATTTTAAATTTTCATTTTCATTTTCCTGAAGGTCTATTGTTGTTGTGACAATAGCCGAAGTCTGATTTCTATAATAGGTTTTTTTACGAAGTTTTTGCCATTTAAAAGTATACGATTTTCCAAGTTTTACATTTACGTTAAATACCGGTAATTTATTTAAAATACTGGTTTTTACAATAATCAATTTACCTCCCTTCTTTATTACTTTAGATTAATAGTTTAAAAAATACAATTTTCCCTACTGACTTAACCGCCAGGTGTGAAAACTCCTACCATTCATAATAATTATTTTATTTGAATTTTCTTTTGCTTTTCCTAAGCAACTAATCCTTCTTAATAACATGTACTCATTAAACTTTATTAAACTTTAACTTTAATTGACTTTAGCGTCAGTGTTTCTACCCTGATTCGCTAAATATTGAAATTATGACTTTTTGTCATACCACCTTTTTTATAGGCCTTATTTTGCTCATTACAAAAATACCTCCCTTCCAGGCTTTTGAGGAAATTTGAAATTTTCCCTAGACTTTACTTGATTGTTACGTCATCACCGTTTAGTATTACGACCTGAGTCTCATACGTACAACACACCCGTGATTAGCGTAATGTGTTCCCGCCATAGAACCCAAATACGTAATAGTCCTGGATCCAGGTGTTCCCTAAAAATCTTTGATTTTATTCTAAGTTCATTTTACAATCCCGAACAAGCTCGGGTTCAATAGTTCCATCTGTACGATAACAACCACCTCGCCGTGACTTGTTCAAGGCCGCGCTACATTGGGTTCATCCACATGGTCGCCCAGAAATCTTGCATTTTACATATTTCACTAAAATTTCAAAATTTCCGGATTTACACGGGTTTTGCCCGTTGTAGC
>JAGFPH010007968.1:44746-60339 GCA_018207615.1 Philaenus spumarius | reverse complement strand
TGAAAAAAATATTGACGATTGTATACTATTTACTTAACAAATTTAGGCGATTGTTTTTAATATTGGAAACATATTAGCGATTGTTTACTATACTAAATAAATGGTATCAGTTAAATGACACATACATTCTCCCAACTTACTGTAGTCAAAATAATATTGTTTTTAATAATTTTATTTTTTACTACTTTTTAGAACAAAATAAAAAAATAATATTCTACCTACGTCAATCGTATAAAAAATTATTGTCCCAGGCGGGATTCGATCGCGCGACCTTTGAATTACTGGCCGTGCTCGCTACCGTGGCGCTACCCCGTGCGGCCGCCGCCGCGATGCTAGATTGACAACACAAACTTGTTTATTTTTAAACATTTCCCCATAATTATAAATCGCCGAAGTTTTGATAAAATCGGGTGGTGTCATTGTTTTTGGCATCTTAAGCTCTATAAATACTGAAAATTTGAACAAAATCGTTAGAGCCGTTTTTGAGAAATTTGCATTTTTGTCGTTTTTTATGGGTTTTTAGGGGTAAATTACACTTAAAAATTAAAAATTCCAAACATGAAAAAAACGCCTGGAGATATTAGGGTTTAGTACCTACATACCAAATTTCATGAAAATCGGACCAATAGTGTCCTCTCTGGTCGTGTATACATACAGACAGACTACAGACAGACACCTCTCTAAAAACACTTTTTTGGGTTCAGGGAGCACCAAAACAAAAAATTCCACTAAAAACATTTTTGGGTTCAGGTAGCACCAACACAGATAATTGCACTAAACAATTTTTTGGGGTTCTGGGAGCACCAAAACAGATAATTCAACTGAAAATTCAAATTCGAACATTTTTACGAAAACAATACTTTCTCCATATACTACGTATAGGGTGGAGAAAGTATGTAAAAAATATGGCATTGTTTTATGTTGAAAAATATTGATGATTGTTTACTATACTGCAAAACAAATACTTCTTATCCTAGGCCGTTTGCAAACTCGGAAAATAAACTCGCTGCGAGCCTAACGAACCAACGCGTGAGCACGGGCTAGAGGCTGAGGTGCAAACCAATTCTACCAATATATTTACTATACGTAGGCAGCAATTCAACTCCTTCGTGAGTAGACCAATTTCCCAAAGAGTTGGTGAAACCCTAAAACATATAGACTTAATTTTGGAAATTCGCTCACTCCTATAGCAGTTCAGCTGCGCGAACAAATTTCTGTGTTTCCAATTTACTTTCAGATCTAAATTTGATACAAAACATGTCTTTTAAAATTGGTTCACAAAGAATGGACTGAATTAGGAAAATTCCATCGTAAAGGGTAGCCCAAGTTAAGGAGCCACTAGTTGTGACACACAGACGGACGTACAGCACTAAACTGTAAGGTTACGTTGTCACCACAAAACCCTAAACGTTAGCAGAACATTTTAGAAACGTAAGGCGCTGCTTGAAACTAAGAAAGAAAATTTAGCCTTTGAAACGTATTTATGTACCTCTTTTATCCGAACGTCCTTTAATCCGAACGCCATAGGATAGGAGTGAAATTTAAAATAATAATTTGAATTATTTCTATTGTAGGCCTAATATTATCCATACTACGTTTACCATAAATATACTGCATGTCTACTATTTTATTTAAATAAACAATGTTTAAATTGCAAAGTATTTCTCATTTTTCTATTTTAGCCACATTTTAGAAGTTAAGTTATGTGAAAAGCACAATATGTTCTGTATTCCGAACGATTCGATAGTCCAATTTCACCCCCCCCCTCCCCATTTCTTATTACGAACAGGAAACAAATAGTATCGGTCAACAACTGCATGGATGTTGTAGCAGGAGTCCTCAAGGTTCTGTCTTGGGGCCTTTCTTATTTTTGATTTTTATAAATGATTTTCACAGTAATATTCCATCTTTTTCGATTTTATATGCGGATGACACGACTCTGCTTAGTTCACATAAGGATCCTGTAACAGCTAGTGCTAAACTTGATAACTCTATGGATCTTGCAGTGACTTGGTTTTCGGCAAATAATCTTAAAATTAATGAAGACGAGACCGAACATATAATAGTCTAGCTTAATCGCACTCTATATTGGAAAAGGAATCATTTAATACCGTTAAATTATTGGGTAGGGGTATGCATTTGGACAGTAAGCTTACCTGGGAATCTCAGGTTGCAAATCTTTGCGTAAGACTATCCAGGGTAATTTATTTATCAAGAAAATTAAAGCAGTGTGTTAGTTCGGAAGTATTTCTACTAACATACTATGGCCAATTCCATTCAATGCTAATGCATGGTGTACGACTCTGGGGCAATTCGGGTCCTTCAGGGAGAGTTTTTAAATTGCAAAAAAAAGCTATAAGGCTCATTATTGGGTTGTCAAATGGACAATCCTGTAAACCCGGTTTTTGTAAACTTGAGATTATGAATTTGCCTTGCCTATATATATTGCAGCTTAATTCATGTCCAACAAAATATATTACAATTTGATAACCAGTATGGGAGACATGTTTACAATGCTAGAAACAAATGTGATATTATAGCTCCTAGTATAAGACCATCTAAAACGCAAAGAGTTATTATTACCAACAATATATGCTATTTAATAAACTGCCTCTGCATATAAGAACTTTGCCAGGAAAAACCTTCAAAAATGTAATTAAATAAACGGTACCAGATAAATGCCACATACTTTCTCCCAGTTGAAACTTTATAGCTTCCCAAGAGTAGCATAAGAGGTGGTTATTTAGAATTGCAAAAGTAGGAAAATGTTACCATGGAAAATATTAGATACATGTAACACACATCCATATTATATTATTATTTAAACTATATTCTATTGATTTCGAACAAATTTGCACCAAACATGTCAATTAGGCCTGTATAGATGCACGAAAAAAGGTTCTGAAAAATTTTGAAAAACAACCCCTTTTTTGGCCAAAAACTCACAAAAATCAGTTATTATTATTATTATTACCCAAAAAAGAATTTTTAGAAAGATACGGTTTTTTATATGGTAGGGTACATTAGGGTCGGCTCTAGTAAAACAGAAAGCAACCTGCGACTCCCTATAGCGGCGGTAGGTTACGCGGACATTGCTCATCCTAAATCCATTTAAAACCCGCAATTATTCAAATAGCGTTTTTTAAATACCAAACTCTTGGGGACAAAATTCTTCATCCGAATGGCTTGGTAATTTTTCGCTATAATTAATAGTTACAACGTAAAAAATATTTAAAATCACCATATAGCGGCGGTAGGTTACACGGACATTGCTCAGCCTAAATCCATTAAAAACCCGCAATTGTTCAAATAGCGTTTTAAAAAAAATACCAAAATCATGGGGACGAAATTCTTTAGGTGAATGGCTTGGTAGTTTTTCGCTATAATTAATAGTGACAACATAAAAAAATATTAAAAATCAATGTTTTAAATTGTTAATAAATATTACACAAAATATTTTTCTTAGTTTTTAAAAAGCCATTTGCATGCATACTGACCATAGCTTTAAAATGTCATATTGTTTATAATTTTCCGATCAAAAATAAAGGAAAAATTTGGATTTTAATTTAACATTGGTCTTATGGAGTATCAGCCAACATGGCCGACAGCTATAGCCGACCCTTAAGGGCTACAAATAAGGCTAATTTTATCAAAATCGTTAGAGCAGTTTTTGAGAAATTTTGATTTTTTTATTTTTTTGCCATTTTTGGGGAGTAAAAGCCATTAAAAATCAAAAATTTAAAAAAATGAAAAAACTCCTGGAGATATTCCAGAACTACACCTACATACCAAATTTCATCAATATCGGACGGTTGGTATGGTCTCCAGCTCTGTACACATCCTTACAGACACACGGACAGACATCACCAAAACACCACTTTTTTGGGTTCAGGGAGTACCAAAACAGTAATTCCACTAAAAATTAAAATTCGAAAATTTTGACGAAAACAATAATTTCTCCATATACTACGTATAGGGTGGAGAAAGTAAAAAATGGCTTAAGCAAAAGATGTTCTACTCGGTGGAGGAATTCATGGTTTGTGATTTGGTTGATATATAATTATGTACTTGTAGTGTGAAATGATGTATTGTTCTCTAATCCAATATGACTGTTGCCTATTGCATGTATTATGTTTTAAACGGCAATAAAGCTATTATTATTATAATTAGTTCGGATTAAAGAGGTTCTATTGTATTTTCATTTGGTTAGTTTTGTGTTTTTGATGAACTAATCTCATAATTTCCGACGAATACTGGTCAGTTTCATCTGTGCTGATAATGTTTGAGGAATAAATATGTTTTCTAGTAATAAATTACGCAGACCTAGATACTTCCGACATTTTAATACACCGGCAGGCAGATATTCCACTTGATAACGGTAATTTGCCGAGTTATGCGGAAGCTGAATGATTGAAGAGGCTGAAGATAAAGACGACTGTAATTTCGCAGTTGGGCGGATCCACGGGGGGAAGTCAAGTTTTAATAACAAACCGAGTTCGCAAATTGTACTCAAACTTTTTCCCTTTCCAATTACACAGTTCCCCGACTTAGGAATATATTTAGCCATCTTTGTTTGTATTGTTTCGGTTTCTTTTTAAACAGGGTTTTACTTCCGGCAACTAATATGGCCAAACTTGTTTGCTATAAATACAGACTACGTTGCAATCGCAAAACTTTCATCCAGATTTAAACATTGGGTTTTGTACAAGGGCGTAAGCAGGATTTTTGTTAGGGGTTGCCAATCAGATCGGAAAAAAACTAAATTTGTCCAAACACTACTTAAAAGCATATATTTACATCTATGTAATATTACTAGCTGACATGTATGGCGTTGACCGTGGTGGTTGGTATTTTCAGTCTTTTTAACGTAATTGTATTCTTTTTAAGTGTTCATTCAGTGAGTGGTATTTGGCTTTTATATATATAGATCTTAAATAATAAAAGCACTATTGTCATAATAATAAAAGATCTGAAATTATGATTTTAGTAACTTTGATCCCCCCAAACCCCTCCTAAAATTTCGAAATTTTGCATACCCTTTCTTATTGAGCAGCTATGGCACTAGAGGAAGCTACATACCAAATTTCATTGCAATCTGTTCGGTAGATTTGAAGAAGTCGTGATTTAATAACTTTGATCCTCCCAAACCCACCTAAAATTTCGAATTTTTTTAAACCCTTTCTTAGCTAGCGCCTATGGCCCTAGAGGAAGCTACATACCAAATTTCATTCAAATCCGTTCGGTAGTTTTGAAGAAATCGGGTTTTAATAACTTTGATCCCCCCAACCCCCCCTAAAATTTCGAGTGGGTCAGTGAGTGAGTGGTATTTCGCTTTTATATATATAGATAAAGAGGTAAAGTTTGTTTTTTGTTTGTTTGTATGTAGGTAATCCCCGGAACTTATGAACCCATTAAAAAAATAGTTTCACTAATAAAAAGCTACACTATCCCTGAGTAACATAGGCTACAATTAATTTCGATAAAATCATTTTTTATTTCAATATTTGTAAATTTAGGCGGACAAAATTCTTAGGTTAGACCTAGGTCCAGGTCATTCATTACCATAGCAACCAAAGGAATAAAAATAAACGGTATCAGGAAACTGACACATACTTTCTCCCTCATTATAGGAACTTAATTTTTTATTTTTAAGAGTAATTTTACCATAAAAATCCATAAAACTACGGAAAAACCATTTTTTCTCAAAAACGGCTCAAACGATTTTGATTAAAATTTTATAGTTCATAGTACTTTAGGTCCCTAATAAACTATAAAATTTTAATCAAAATCGTTAGTGCCGTTTTTGAGAAAAGATGATTTTTCCGTTATTTTAAGGGTTTTTATGGGAAAATTACCCTTAAAAATAAAAAATTCACAAAAATGAAAAAAAAAAAACGCCTGGAGATACCGTGAATTAGTACCTCCATACCAAATTTTATCAAAATCGGACGACTGGTTTAGGCTCTAGGTCTGTTAACATCCACACAGACACACACACAGATATCCCCACAGACACACACACAGACATCACTCCGAAAACCACTTTTTTAGGTTCAGGGGGACCCAAAACGGATATTTTCACCAAAAACTCAAACTCGAAAATTTTGACGAATACAATACATTCTCCATATACTATGGTATAGGGGGAGAAAGTAAAAATTGATAAAACAACTGTTCGCTCTAATATTTCCATTAACAGCTGATTTCAAACTTTGAAGCAATTGTTTGATTTTCTAACTTTTAGGTTACGTTCTTATTAAAGTGTATACCTGAGCCTTGCACTGGTAATTTTAACCTTTATTTTATTATAACTGCTATTATAAAATATACGAAACAATTTTTATTGAACATTTAACATTATTGACCATCTTAGCTAGTGGTTATCATTAATCCTACACCTTTATTATACAGAAAACATAACATGATAAAACATGTGTGTAAAAGGGACCAATGGGGTTGGCGTGCGAAGCACCCAGGGGTTTCCCCTAGTACTTAAATATTTACGTTGATATTGAAATTATGATTTATTTTTCAAAACAAAATTACAAAGAAAATTACCTAATATAGTCTTAAATTTACGTAGTTGAAGTTTGTACATACTGCAACAACATCAGACGTCGTGGATTTGCAGAAAAGTCCAATTCGATCTCAGTTTTCTTCTCAAAAACTAATTTTCTGCGAACACCCTTAAAAAATGTGTTAAACTTGTAACCTTTCAAAATGGCGGCCGTTACAAGTTTTCAAATCCAAATAACATAAAAACGAGAGTATCCACACAAATTTACAAAAAATAACTTTTTTGAGCTCGTTCTGTGTTCAATCAATATAGTTTCACCGTGCTGTATAGAGCTACTCTGTCATATATTGTCTGGTTTCTTTAAAATATGCATTTTTTGAATGAACACAATACATGCTCATATTAACTATTCTCTGTAATGTTTTGTAGAAACTTCTGTTTTTATGTTATTTGGATTTGAAAACTTTTAATGCCAACAAGAGCTGCTTTAATTTCAGTTCTTTAACTTGGCGGATAGCTTATACTTTGTATTATTGTACAGGGCTTTCGTTGACATAAATTAGTTTGAGAGCATTGTTTGCAAGTCTGGATTTGGCTTTAACGGGTTTTTTCATCTGCGAGGAATTACGCGAGTTTTCTGTCTGACAAAGACAGTTTTGCTATTGTAAAAATTATGGACTAGAGTGTCGCATTTAATATTGTCCCTAGTACCATTGTATTTGGATAACCTATTCATGATCTACGCTAGTACACTGCAACTTGCCGGTACTAAACTAAGAAAATAAGAACTTACTTATTTTGTCCCCATATAGCAGGTTATTAGCAAATTTCCATAAGAAAAATGAGCTATTGCAGTGGTCCTTATGGTAAGACGCAAGGTGGGGAGTAGCAAATGAGCATCGAACATGGTCCGCAGAACACGTTTTGGGGTGTCATTAAAAATCATATGTGTGTTCGCACTCTAGCGGCCACATTTTAAGTCCGATTTGGTCCAAATTTGGTACACATGTTGGTTTTCTACGTCGCTCGGACAAGTTCGTTAGCCAGAAAAATCCAAAAACCGGAAGCACGTTTTTTGACCGGAAGTAACTATCTTTTGAGATATTTCCTACGAGAATAAATGTTTTTTAGAGTTTTTTGCTACAAATATAAATGTAGGATGTTATTCTGCACATTTTGTTTTTTACGCGACCTATAGGTTCCCAAAATCTCGGTTACCAAGAGAATCCTTGGTTCCCCCAAAATCAATCAAAACGTAAAACACCATAGAAGTACCCGGTTCAAAGCCATGTGGTGGATTTTACTGTAGGGTTGGCGTGCGAAGCACGCAATGTATTGTGCGTTGGAGATACCCCACGGGGGTTGGCGTGCGAAGCAAGCAATTCTTTATGTATTTAAGACAGTCCCAATGTGCGGAATGGCGTGCTAACAATTTTGCATCTATTCAGCACCGTCGTGAATAGACCTATTTCCCAAATTGTTGGTTGAAACCCTAAAAAATAGGCCTATAAACTTAATTGTGGAAATTTGCTCAACTCACGTCAGCGGTTCAGCTGCGTGGTCGAATTATTTTATTCTAAACCAATCATCATTTTATTATTTTATATAAAAGTTCATAATAAAGACCATTTTGTTTAAATGTAAAATTGGAAAAAGACAATACAATTAAAAGTGCAGTTCATTTAAATGGACAATTTGCATATGCGACGTTCGTCCAAATATAATGCACACAGTTCTATAAAATGTGTAGCCAACAATTCCACGCAAAGGTTGTTTTTAAATATGCAATGACTTTATTAACAAGGAAACAAATTTACGAGCACATTCTATGTCAATTTCGTGTTCTAGTTTTGCTGCCAATTTCCTTTATTTACTAGTTTCCAGTCGTCCTAATTGGCTGGGAGCTTTGGCTATATACATTTCTTACTTTATGTAACTGCATTGTTTTACAAATGCACCCTTATTTTGCCTCCAAAGTGGGTCATACAATGCACATGTTTTTAATAGGTTTTCTTTTGCAAAATATATCGAGTCTATTAGTCTATATCTATAACTAATATTATAAAGAGGTAAAATTTGTTTTTTTGTATGTAGGGGGTAATGTCTGGAACTACTGAACCGATTGAAAAAACCGTTATACTAATAAAAAGCTACAATACCCCAGAGTAACATAAACTATAATTCATTTTAATAAAAACATTTTTATTTCAATATCTGTAAATTTAGTCGGAAAACTTTATTAAGGTTAGGCCTAGACTGATGAAAAAACACATGTACTTACATTCATTACTATAGCAACCAATCGAATAAAATAACAGATAAAATAGCTGTTTGCTCTAATATTTCCATTAACAATTGATTTCAAACTTTGAAGGAATTATTTATATTTCTAACTTTTAGGTTAATGGAAATATTGGAGCAAACAGCTGTTTTATCTGTTATTTTATTCAATTGGTTGTTATGGTAACAAATGTAAATAAATGTGTTGGTTCATCAGTCTAGGCCTAACTTAAGTTTTAAACTAAATTTAGAAATATTGAAATAAAAAATTTTTTTATCAAAATGAATTATAGCCTATGTTACTCAGGGATATTGTATCTTTTTATTAATAAAACTATTTTTTTCAATCGGTCAGTAGTTCCAGAGACTACCGCCTACATACAAACAAACAAATTTTACCTGTTTATAATATTAGTATAGATAATTATAATTGAGTCGAATCTGTTTCTTTCGAAACGCACCCAAGAATAATACAATTTCAGGTTTTATTGGCAGCCAGATGGGAGTAATTTAGCTTTGGTTTTTTTATTAAAAGTAAAAAAAAGGTTGCCAAGAAAGAGAGCGAATCAGCTTCAGACTGAGACAATTGCACACGTTTTAATTAAACTTGAACCCCCCAGAGCGCGCTTCGCAAGTCCCGCAGGTCTAAGATAAATATTTTCGTAGCGTTAGCGTCAACGTTTCCTTCATATTATCTTTTAATAACACGTGAGTTATTGTAAAAATATTCAAAAATATGGGACAATATTGTTTTTTTTTGTAACGTCAACAGGGTGCGTCATTTGAAGTACCACATTTTAAAGGGCAATAAAACCTTTCAAAATAGTTTATTGAAGTGAAAACTTCTTATGGCCCGTTCGGCCCCTTTTGCGTGGGTATTCAAATGAAATCTAGCGCACCGTACCGTGCCGTGTCACAATCGAATCACGATATAAAATACATGCACGCTACCAATGAAATGGACATTGTGCTTCCTCATTTTGTAAGTTTTGTTAAAATGTTTTACTTGGTAATACCTCTGAAATGGAAATTGGGCTCCCTCATTTTGTAAAGCTGTGTTAAAATAGTTTACTTGGTAATAACTCTGAAATAGACATTGTGCTTCCTCTTTTTCACGAGTTGCTTTAAAATAGTTTACTTGATAATACCTCTGAAATGGACATTGTGCTTCCTAATTTTGTGAGTTGTTTTAAAATAGTTTACTTGGTAATACCTCTGAAACGGAAATTGGGCTCCCTCATTTTGTAAAGGTGTGTTAAAATAGTTTACTTGGTAATATCTCTGAAACGGAAATTGGGCTCCCTCATTTTGTAAAGGTGTGTTAAAATAGTTTACTTGGTAATACCTCTGAAATTGACATTGCGCTTCCTCATTTCGTGTTAAAATAGTTTACTTGGTAATACCTCTGAAATTGACATTGTGCTGCCTCATTTTGTAAGCTGTGTTAAAAAAGTATACTTAATAATACATCCGAAATGGACATCGCGCTTCCTCATTTCGTAAGCTGTGAGTAGTGTAGAAACAAGAGTTCTGGTACAACCTTGACCTTTTGACCCCAGGTCACCTGACCCTTGCCCCCAAAGGTCAAGATAACAAATTGACCGTGAAATTGACCTTGACGCGATAACAAATTGAGCGTGACTAATTGTTTTAGGTCACGTGACCCTTGACCAAAGGTCACCAGATAACAAATTGACCGTGATGCGATAACAAATTGAGCGTGACTAATTGTTTTACGCTCGATCGAGCGTGTAATCGTAATATACGGGTCGTTGATAAAAAGTTATGGTTCGTTCGATTGACGTCAGTATCGAATAGATTCTTGGAATTTATCGATTTCTAAGAATCGTATATGTGTTGACGCCAATAGTTCTGGTTCGTTAAGAAAACTTTACGGGTGGCTGGTAAAAATATACGGGTCGTTAATAAAAAGTTATGGTTCGTTCGATTGACGTTAGTATCGAACAGATTCTTGGAATTTATCGATTTCTAAGAATCGTATATGTTGACGCAAATAGTTCTGGTTCGTTAAGAAAATGTTACGGGTGATTGATAAAAATATACGGGTCGTTAATAAAAAGTTATGGTTCGCTTGATTGACGTTAGTAGATGTCTATAAATACTGTCGAGTTTACGAACATCATTCTGTGATTATTTCGCTCCTGTTCTACAGTTACAACAGTAAGTATCTTAGTGTTAGTTAACTTATGTGAAACATAAAAAGTACTTTGAATTCTTTTTAAAATTAATTCTTATTATTCCAGAATATCATTTTTGAAGACTCGAGTTTAATTATCGCACATTAGGATTTAGAAGAAAAACTTTCATCTCAATAATTTACAGTAAGTGTCTTGTTGTTTTCTTTAATTCTGTTTGCGAATTAACAAAAATATAGTTACGTGAGTTTAGTTGTAAATGTATGAATGCAAATTATTTTAAGTATTGTAAAAATATTTATCGTGGTTAATTGAAATACATCTAACTTAATTATGATTTCAGAAATCATTATGGATAATAAATTAGGATTTTTCAAACTTACTAAAAACGCATTCGCTCCTCTTAAATCATCGGTTCAAGCCGCAGGATTAGATTTAAGAAGTGCCTATGATTATATTGTGCCTAAACATGATAAGCAATTAATTAAAACCGACTTAGTTATTATTATTCCAAAACAATGTTATGGGAGAATTGCACCCAGATCTGGTTTAGCTTTAAATCATTCCATTGATGTGATGGCTGGAGTTATTGATAGAGATTATCGAGGAAATGTCTGTGTGATATTATTTAATCATTCCGATCAAGATTTTTCTGTAAAACAAGGTGATAAGATAGCGCAAATAATATGCGAAGTTATTAAATATCCAGACATTATAGAATTAGATGTAATAGACTTTACCGATAGAAATATTAGTGGATTTGGTTCAACCGGTGTGTAAAAAAAACAATTTCTTTTTTGATTGTAATTGTTGTTTTTGTTTTTTATAGTAATGTAGTTTGAAAATAATGATAATGCATCGTCTGCACCAGCTGCTTCAAGTAGCAGATTCAATATTTATTGGTTGTTGGAGTCTCTTTGCATAATCGGGTTGAACACAGTTACCGCCTGGGAGTCTGTAATGAGTAATTTAAAATCGTATGTAAATGAAACGGACGTAGAGATGTTAAGTATTTATGATAGTCTTAAAAATGTGTGTGAATATTTAAAATACAATGTGGGTATGGACGAAAATTCGCAATTGAAATGTTTAGCAGTTAGAGATAGTCAGTTTAATTTTAAAGAGTTAGTTGCGTTTTTACAAAATTTGTTAACCACCAGTGAAATTAAAGACAAGGTATTTTCTCCTCAAGCATCTCATTGTATAATTCAAATTATACGTTCTATTTTGTATAAGCAGGAACAACAGCAAGAACAACCAAAAAAGAAAAAAGAAAAAAAATTTAGTAAAAGAAAATTAAGTTCTGACGAATCATCAGAGTCTGATAATGATTGCGACGAGTTTGATAAATTATTTAACGTGAAAGGTACAAATAAAAAACGAAAAAATAAGGATGTACCTATAAAGCAGTTATTGCAAATAAATTCGGAAAAGATAAAGAAAATAATGAAATCTCCGGGTGAAACAGGTTCATATTTAGTAAAAATTGAAGTAACGGATATGAAGGATTTAAGAAATACACCTGAGAAACTATTTTGGACAAAGGTTCATAAAAATGCTTATTTTGTGACAGATGAAGAATCAGAATCTGAAGATGTTATTGAGACAATTGATAGCATTTTATTAAAAGTCGGAAAGAAACTTTCCAAAATTCCAAATGTTCAAATCGAAAAAATTAATAATAATAAAAATACATACGGTGGATTTTAAAAATGGTTCATATTCGTTATATTATTTAGTATGGCTTTGAAACAATGATTTTTATGTATTTCAGATTAAATAATGAATAGACAATTTGAAGATTCGTCAGATGAAAATTTTCTAAAAAAACTTATAAGATTAGAAAAAATTGAAGTATACAATGAGTTTATTGAATTGGAGAAAGCTTTTAAAGGAAATCTTAAAACATTTTATTTGAAACACAATATACATGATATTAAGGATATCTGTTTGTTATTAGTATATTATAAAAATGAAATAAAACACGTTATTGAAACATGTGTGCAACAATATGATGCGTTAAAATTTAATTTAAATATTGAATGCGTTTATGTTAAACCATTTACAAATGAAAAGCAAGATAGGTGCTTTAAAACTAAAAGTTTAATTGTTTATAGATCTACAAATGTAGATAATATTTTGGAAATGGCATTTTCAAAAATCTGTCAGGAAGAGTCTGAGTATCAAGGGAAAGGTTCAGGTTGGACACTTTATTCAATCGACGGCATTTTATTAAGATTCAATAAATATCGTCCTTTGAGAGGAAGTTCGTTTTTACCTCTTCCAGTGTCTATTGTAAATAAAAAAGCAGTGATAAATGTTCAAAACTATGATGATAACTATTGTTTTAGGTGGGCGATTTTAAGTAGATATGTAAAAGATAAACCCACTAGATTAACTTCCAAATATTTTGAATTAGCAAATAAATTTAACTTTGATGGTATCGATTTTCCTACACCTATAGCACAAATAGATAGGTTTGAAAAAAATAACAAAAACATTTCAGTAAATATTTATGGTCTTACTGAAAAAGACATAGTATATCCTCTTAGAGTCACTGATATCGAAAAAGAAAATCATTTTGATTTATTATTGCTGACGAATGATAAGAAAATTACACATTATTGTTATATAAGTAATTTTTCTAGATTAATTAGTGCACAGTTAAATAAAATGACTGGCGCAGCATCTATATGCAAAAGATGTTTTACATTTTACAAAGGTAAAAATAAAGAAATTAAATTAAAAGAACATTTAGAAAAATGTTGGTCAAATAAACCTATACGAGCTATTATGCCCGATCCTGATTATGAATCAAGTTCAGTTTTGAAATTTAAAAATCATCATCATAGCTTTCCAGTTCCTATTGTAATTTATGCTGATTTTGAATGTTTACTGAAAGTTAAAAATGAAAGATTATCAAAATATACTTTTGTTCATGATATACATGAACCTATGAGTTTTTGTGTGTATATTGTAACTGATGCAAATGTTTTACCAATAGAAATTATTGAAAAATTACCAACAGAACCTTATATTTATAGAGGAAAAGATGCTGCTAAGAAGTTTATGGATTATGTAATTGAATTAGCAAATTTTATAGGTAAATTGTTTAAAAGTATTAAAAAATCAATGTTACCACTTACTGAAGAAGAAATATACAAATGTAAAACTGCAAAAAATTGTGAAATGTGTAATCGTTCATTTACATTGTTACATCCTTACGTACGAGATCATTGTCATTTAACGGGGAAATTTCGATCAATTTTATGTAATGACTGTAATTTAAAAAGACAGAATCAAAAGTATTTACCGATATTCATTCACGGCAGTTCAAATTACGATTCTCATTTTATTATAAAACAATTAGGATGTGATTCACAAAACATCAGTATAATACCGAATTCAACAGAAAAATATGTTTCATTTTCTAAACACACAACTAATGGCATAGTTTTGAGATTTATTGATACATTCAGGTTTTTAAATACTAGTTTGAGCACTTTAGCAGGTCACTTAACACCTGATCAGTTTTTTCAAACTAAACAATTCTTTCTAGATGAAGATTTACCGTTTGTTACAAGAAAAGGTGTATATCCCTATGAATATACCAGTTCTTGGGACAAACTTGATGAAATTCAGTTGCCCTCTAAAGATTGTTTTCACAATAGTATACAAGATTGTGACATTAGCGATGAAGATTATACATTTGCAGTAAATGTGTATGATCATTTCAAATGTAAAACATTAGGAGAGTATAGTGATTTGTATCTAAAAATTGATGTGCTGTTATTAAGTGATATATTTGAAAACTTTCGCGCATTGTGTATCAATAATTATAATTTGGATTGCGCGCACTATCTTACATTACCAAGTTTTACATTTGATGCAATGCTAAAGTTTACGAATATTGAACTTGACTTGTTTACTGATTATGATAAATATTTGTTTATAGAAAGAGGGATAAGAGGTGGCATAACGTTATGTGTTAAACGTTATGTGAAAGCTAACAACCCGTATTTAAAAAGTAATTACAATCCAAACGAGCCCAATTCTTATTTAATGTACATTGACTGTAACAACCTTTATGGTTGGGCAATGTGTAAACCAATGCCTAAAGATGGTTTTAAATGGAAAAAAAATGTTGAAAATTTCGATGTCATGTCAGTAGAGAACGATGGACCAAAAGGTTATATACTTGAAGTAGATGTAGAATATCCGGATACTTATCATAACGATCACAATGAATTCCCATTTTTAGCGGAAAATAAATGTCCGCCTAATGAAAAATTTAAAAAATTGTTAACAACTTTGGAAAATAAAACTAACTATATTGTACATTATGTAAATTTAAAACAAGCTATCGCAAATGGTTTAGTTTTAAAGAAAATACATAGGATATTGAAATTCAATCAAGATGTTTGGTTGGAACCCTATATTATGTTTAATACTAACAAAAGGAAAGAAGCAAAAAATACTTTTGAAAAAGAATTTTATAAACTTTTAAACAATGCAATGTTTGGTAAAACTATAGAAAATATTAGGAAAAGACAACAGATAGAACTTGTGAATCAAGAAAAAGATTAAATAAACTGGTATGTAAACCAACCTATATAGAGTCGATAATTTACGATGAAAAT
>JAGFPH010007967.1:24653-35457 GCA_018207615.1 Philaenus spumarius | reverse complement strand
ACATGGAATGCAGTGTAGAAGACACTAAAAACTACTAAAGGTTCATTGAGGAACCCATTTTCGAAATTATTTGTTGATTAATTGTCATCATAGTATAAATACTCGTGATTTTTGTAATAGCAAATTTGTGTAACACATTGTTTTTTTTAAGGAACTGATGATTCTTTCTTGTGATTTTCACTTTTTTGGATTCTGTGCCAAAAAAAAACCTACTGATGAGACTTCGCTGTCCCCGTTTTCGTGGATTAATTGATCGACATTGCATATATGTTAGTCCGAGGACAATCGATAATTTACAATTTCTATCGAAATTAAAATTTATATCTTCACAAATAACTGCCCTGAAATTAGAACAATGGATAAAAGGTTCTTAAAATTTCAGTCAGCAGTATTGAACGCTTTCGTCCTGGTATTGCACACTCTAACACAGTGTTACCAACACACTAAACCAGATTATCTTACTTTTAGTAGGCATAATTTTAAGACTATGTTAATTTACGGTTTTCCCCGGCTCTCCAAACTACCCGTAAATCTCCGCTCGACATTATTACTGCCGGTAAACTAAACTCACCGATTTGATAAAGCAATAAGACCACTTACACGATGTGGTGCTAGCCAACTTTGATGTTGGTAATAAATCAACATTTGGTGGTCATGTAAAATAAGACAAGTTGTGTAAGGCCGTTTTGTTGGGTAAGGTTTCGCAAAGTGCAAGCATGCTATGTTCAGATATTGTTTTTTTCAGGTTGGGTTTAACAAAATAAAAGCGTTATTAAATTCAAACACCTGAGATCATTTGCCGATTGGATCAAAAACAACATAATTTTAGGGTAGGGCTGTACTGAACCAAAACACGTTTATTGAAAGCATTTATTACTATATCAACCAACTTGGCAATTTTAGAATCAGGTACAGTGGAACTCCAGTTACCGGAATCAATTGGGACCGCACCCCATTCGGATAGTCAAAAATTCGTCTATTTTAACCTTTACGGGATAACGCCAACCCCCGTATTGGGAGAATTTTCAATACACGGTGCATTGCGCGCTTCGTATGTATTTTACCTTATCTAAGAATGTATTTTACTATGCATTTTCGTTGGTCGAAGTTCAGTACCAAAAAAATCAATACTGTAGGCCTGTCGTACGAAATTAACGTCTGTGCTATTAATGTTTGAAAGGGATTTTTTTAAAGGAATTAAAGTATTTCTATAGTATTTGAATTTTTTCAATAGAGTTGTGCGATTCGTATTTTATATTATGTTCGAAAATTTAAAAAAGCAGTGTTACATACGGGGTTATTAGCGAATTTCCATAGGAAAAATGAGCTATTGCAACAGGCTTTTATGGTCGGGAGTAGCAAATGAGCACCGATCATGGTCCCCAGAACACGTTTTGGGGTGTCATTAAAAATCATGTTTATATATGTATATGTGTGTTCGCACTCTAGAGGCCGCATTTCAAGTCCGATTTGGTTCAAATTCGGTACACATGTTGGTTGTCTACGTCGCTCGGACGAGTTCGTTAGCCAAAAAAATCCAACAATCGGAAGCACGTTTTTTGACCAGAACTATTTTTTTAGATTTTTCCTACGAGAATGAATTTGTTTTTGAGTTTTTTCTACAAATATAATTGTAGGATGTTATTCTGCACATTTGATGTTTACGCTACGTTATACCTAGCTTTGTTCCCTCAAAATCGATTAAAACGTAAAATACCATAGAAGTACTATATTGTTCAAAGCCACGTGGTGGATTTTACCGTGTGGTTGGCGTGCGATGCACGCAATGCATTGTGCGTTGAAGGTACTCCAATACGGTGGTTGGCGTGCGAAGCACGCAATGCTTTGTGTATTGAAGATACTCCCAATATGCGGAAAGGCGTGCGAACCATTTTGCAGCTATTCAGCACCGTCGTGAATAGACCTATTTCCCAAATTGTTGGTTGAAACCCTACATAGACCTATAAACTTAATTTTGGAAATTTGGTTAACTCATGTTAGCGGTTCAGCTGCGTGGTCGAATTACTTAAAATTGTATCGCAATCTTTGAGAAGTTAATTCTGTAGATAAAAATAAGCGTACAAAGTTAATATAGAAATAGGTCTGGAAACGCTTTGTTCCATCAGCCATTTTGTGTTTTTTGAAAATGAATCACACACATAGACATTATAAAACTAGTAAAAAATCATTTAGTGACCTTGGAACAAATGTTTTCATTCATGTGTCGTTCTGTAATACTACGTCCGCGAGACACTTCCTTTCGAACGTCCCCACTACCAACGTGTAATTTATGGGCTACGGTTATCGTTATTGGTTAGTTTGGTAGTTTGAATTATTGAAGTGCTGGTTGTTTTAGTTAGTAGCATATCGTAATATGACGGTGGGGAGCCCTTGGCACGCGAACAAAATCCCAATGTAATTGTTTGTAAGCTTATAATGTTTACTAAATAATTTCTAATTGTAGGATCCTGCCTAATTTATATTTTGAAACTTTTAATGGCCTCTATATAGAACCTTTAAGTGAAAAATGTTATTGTTGAGAGCCAAGCGTAAAATGGCCGGTAGTTTGAAAATTAACTGTTTCTCCTCTATTTATTTTTGCTGTTATAATCAAATTCCAAAATATTACCTTTTAATTTGTATTCGTGTGTTGCCACCTATACTGCAAACACTTGCCCATTTCAGGAATGATATCAAACCATTACCATCCGGTAATTTCGGATTCCAAAGTCCAAGTTTGACGTGATGTCGTGGTGAATTCTTTGTTGATGATCTTGTAAGAATCTTAAAGTCATAAATACAAGGACGCCTTGGTGGTTGGTCGTTTCCGTTAGCCTCGCGAGTTGTGATGGACATAACTATATGCTCTGTTCGTCAGAAAAGACCTTGTTCAAGAATGTAGGCACACTTTTGTAGACTTTGTTGTGCGTACTATGCCGAAATATTATGTTATAATGTTAGCGTTATCAGTAAAAAGCTTGTTTTTGACGTTGCTATCACAAAGTTGGCCGAAATAGTTTCTTTCAAATTGTGAAAATGTAAGAAAGTTTTGTACAGAAAATAAAATTTCACTTCTAATAAATATTCTAAGTAAACGTTATAATAAAATTGATCATTTACTGAAGGTGCTTTTGAGAATACCCTTTTTACTATACCAGGGGAAACTCATGCATGCTCCGCACGCCAACGGTAAATGTTTAGGGAAGGAAAGTTTCGTCCAGTTTTCCCAGATTCAGACTGGTAACTGGACGATCCAAATAATCCGACCTTGGCAGCTTAGTCATGCTAAGTCCGAAGGTCACAGTGGGCGCATCCAAACGCTAATGCAACTAATACCGAGATGGTAGTAAAATAGAAAAACAAAATGTGTTAAAAAGGCGTTTTGGAATTCAGGCGTGGTCCCCGACCCACGATAACAAGCTTGACCGAGTGGGTGCGCGCGCAATTATACCGTATACTGGACATGCTTATGCCTACAATTAAATTAACATAATCCTTACGTTGCTTTCAATTAGGGGAAGATGTCAAGTGTCTAAAACAGATTAAATTAATTACGGGTAATTATTGGCTATTCGGTTTCATTTTCTTTAGAATATGTACTTAACCGAGATAATACTATGGGAGAGTTTAATGCGATATAATATCGTGTTTTAAATATCTTTACGCGTAGGCTGGCTTCCTCCAACTTGAAACTAATTTAAAGTAGGTGATTTTAATGTAATACAGTAGTTCTGATAAGTAGTCTTGCCTTCAAATATTAAATACTTGTAAGCATTATTAAAAGTCACGGGCAGATTGATTGGATGCACATCAGAAAAACATAATTTTATAAAGATACTATTTAAAAACAACAAACTTAATCTAGGTCTACCTAAATATTCTTTGGGGATTTTTAATTCAGCAAATGTGTACAGTTATAAGGATTATATTGAAGTGTATTTTTTAGTAATAATAATATATTAAATTTAATGTGTCACGTTGAACATGCGTAGGTATTTTCAAACTGTCATACTAGTAGTTCTGTGAACAGTAGACCTCGCTCGTTGAAATAACAAATGTGGTTTTGAGCTTAGGTTAAAAATAGTGTGTCAGTAATGAAGTAGAAGGTTTAGAAAGTGAAAATTATTTTGCAATTTATTCGTCTTCGACTCTAAATACTGTGTGGTGCAACAAAGAAACAAAATGAATAAGATAATGTAGTTGGTAAAGGACTACAACTCAGTAAATGCGACGCAACGCCAATCGGGCTCCTTATCTCGGCTCCCCCTCCATAACTCACTCACAGTCACAGCGGCCACACTGACGTAGCGCAGGAAAGAGCAAGACAGCAGGTAGCGCTCTCTCTTTCCCTCACCATAAAATGATAAGGTTTTATGAAGATATATAAGGAATAAACGAATAAAAACATAGTTAAAATACAAAAACGTGGACAAATTTTAACAAATTTGAAGTTTGCGGCCATTTTGTGAGCTTACCGATAGAGTTAGGGAAAAGTATCAAGTAAAAAATTTTGTAGAACATCAAATTTGCTACTGGCGAAATGTTATTAGTTTTTAAATTCGACTTACGGTTAAGCCACAAATTGGCTTTGGAAAAAAGCTTACACTAAGAGAAATGGTGCGGCCGCCATTTTTATTGTATTTAAGGGGTTAAAAATGAAAAATGGAAAAAACCATATACATTCATCGCTCGGCCTAACAATAAGGAACATTTATGAAAAAAACATGACAATCGGTCAAGGCGTTTGACCGTAATCGTGAGACCGACAGACAGACAGACGAAATGCCGAACGGTCAAGCCGAATGGTTTGTGTATTGAAGATAATCCCAATATGCGCACTCCAACCCTCGTAATGGGAGTATCTTCAATACACAATGTATCGCCAAATCCACGGTAGAATCCACCACATGACTTTGAACCATGTACTTCTATTGTATTTTACGTTTTGATCGATTTTGGGGGATCAAAGCGAGCTACAAGGTCGCGAAAAAGATCAAAATGTGCAGAATAACATCCTACGTTTATATTTGTAGAAAGCAAATCATTCTCGTAGGAAAAATCTCAAAAACAGTTACTTCCGATCAAAAAATGTGCTTCCGATTGTTGGATTTTGTTGGTTAACGAACTGTGCCGTTTTTTTAGACATTCGCGCCACCTACATTTATTTTTCTTTATTAAATATTACTTTTTACCGACTTACAACCTTTCTGTATTTAACCTTCACCCAGTCCCCAAATAGTTATCCTTTTCTCCGCCAGACGTCGACTCCGTACGGTATCTGAAGCCGTAACACTACTTTAGAATGCCATAGCATCCTACAACCGATCAGCTGTCTCTTTATCTCGTCAAGTAAATTTCGCTTTGTCATGAGTTTGTGTAAAGCGTCGGCCATTAGACCGTTACGAACTAAAACTTTTAGACGCTGCCAAGTGGTAGTAATGTTACTAAACTTTAAATAATTTGATCGGGGTAACGTGTGTCGCTGAAGAACATCAATTACTTCTAAACCTTTTGTTTTCCGAATACCAGGTACAATATTTCAGCTTTACCTTAATAATTATAAAATATTACTTGTAAAACTTAATTAGGTTATTTCGACTCTTGGTTCATATACAACTTCCTAACTCATTTTGTTCAATTTATTAGAGAAACCTATGTATTTCTTTTTTTTTACAACAGCCTAAACTTTAAATGTAAATCTTACAGCCTACAAAACTATAAAGCCGATATCATTTTGGTTATTGTCAAAGCCTAAACATATTTCCACAAACAAGCCTAAAGTGTTATGCATTAATTAACTATAACTGTGTAGTATTTCTGCAGTGTAACAGATATTGAAAACTTTTAATAAGCTATAAGCAAAGTATATTGTGATATGTAACTAAACGTTAACATTTCTTTTATGTTACCATGTGGCTTACCTAACATGTACAGACAGTGTTATGCAACATTACGCATGTTATATTAACCATCACAATCTATGTAGCAATTTGCTATCTGTGCTACAAAATTCAATAAAACAGCCAACTCAAAGAACTATCATTTTATGCTTATTTAAATAACTGTAAGTTTTCTAAAAAGGAAATTGTTATCTGTGTTATACAGTTAAACTGGTCCAACTGCAGGGGATGTTTAATGCAATGGGATAACCTGCAACAACTACAATTAGAAAAGGCCTACTTTGCAACTGAAAATTGAATATATAATCAAAATATTTCTACTGAGTTTTAATTAGAGACAGAAGTTAATTTAAAAATGAGAACTATCTGCATTTGTTCTTTTCTTTTATGTTAAGTGTTAAATAGGCTGTATTTTGAAAGTAATTTTGTATATGTGTACTATTTAGGATATGTTAGTATTTAATAAATTGGGAGGAGCAAGCTAGCACATTTCGGACCTTAGCCCTAAGGGCTACACATTAGAAATTTTACACCTTTTTTTTATATATAGAGAGACGTCTCATAATAAATTTTGTCTATTTATTCAATTATTTATAATTACCTTTTAGAGTTGGCCAACGACAAATATATATATATTTTTCTTAAAACAAATCCATGGTATTTCATGTTAAAACTTTGTAACTTGTAAATCTTTTGTATAATTTCTGTAATTATTATTAAAAGGGAGGGTTTTTGAATTTTATTTTTGGGAAGGGTTTTTAAATTAAATTTAATAAAATATATATGTTTTCTTTTTTTAAATCTCAATCTTTTTGTATTAAGGGCATGTTAATTATCTTTGTATTAAGGGCGTATAAACTTTTATTTAACTTGGTTAATAAACCTAAAAATTATACATATTTCTATGGTTTATTGAGGTAACCTTAGGTATCCTGTGCATTGTAAGAGATAAGCTGAAATATTCCTGCTTTTGGTGATATTTAAATTTTAAGGTAAGTCTTGAACAGTACCAATCTATGTGGCCCAGTATCGTTTCCGTTCCCTTAATTATTCTTTTTGTAAGATTGGTACAGAACTCGTCCGAGCGACGTAGACAACCAACATGTGTAGTAAATTTGAACCAAATCGGACTTAAAATGCGGCCGCTAGAGTGCCGCATAAGTATATATATAGCCTACATATGATTTTTTTTAACGTCCTGCTGTTTTGCACTTAAGGATATATGATTTTAAATGACACCACAAAACGTGTTCTGGGGACATGATCGGTGCTCATTTGCTACTCCCGATCTTGGGTCTTACCATAAGGGCCACTGCAAAAGCTTGTATGGAAATTCGCTAATAATAAAAGGCAACAATACAGTTAGCAGTAAGATCAAGGGTTTTCTCAGGAAGACTATGCTGCATCTCTGTTGTTTTAGATAAATTTCTCGTACAGATAATATTTTTTCGCCAGTTCTAATGTAAAACTTATGATTTTCTGTTTTTTAAATTCGCTATTTTTAACAAGTCAATTTAAAACGCCATTTTATTTTCAAACATTGTGAAAATACCACAAACATAATCTAAAGAAATAACTCCTGACGTACATATTTTATCACTCTGCAGAAATGTTGACTCTATCGGAGGAATCGATTCTTAAACTGTTTGAACTGTTCTACAACTCCAATACTAAACGTTTCTCTCTTGTTTACACGTCTATTGACGTGCGTTAAACAAGTTTATCCTGTTTGAGACGTGAATAGAAGGTGTATTGATCCGTTAGGAACTGTTTATCAGTCGATTTGACGGGCTGTTGACAATAAACGCTGATAAGATAAGATAACTGGAGGCATGAACGCTTGATTTACAAGTTGTGAACATGTGTGTGGATTAGGCCGGGCTTATTGTTATTTATTGCTTCGGTTAATTTGGTCACGAGAACTTACTGGTATCGGTTACTGGGGGAGACCTCTGCCGGCTTCGCTGTCAATCACCTTGCTCGCTCCTCTAGCATTATTTCGTGTGAAATAATTTAACTTGTGTTACATTTTCGGTAGAAGATCAATCGGACGCCTAAACTACCGACGTCCGATGTACGTTGGCCGTTAATTAACGTGCGAACGAATTCTTATAACGTAATTAAATAAAACTGTTAACATGTGGAGCGTTACAGTGAAAAAGTGTTGCTACAAAGCAGGCTACGATTTGGAACTAGTATTAGAGTATGGTTTTTTTAAATGAATTATTACTTGCTGTTAACAAAAACTGTTATAATCTGTGGTAGGAAGGAGTAAAATCTTTAAAGTTGTAAAGACCTAACATGCCCTCATTATTTTCTTTTACGCGGCTTGCGGTAGTAGTCGACTGATAGAAAATGTAACGCGTAACGAAAAACCGTTATCGAATTGGTTGCTATTGTAATGAATGTGAATGCATTCAAGAAACGTGTGTATTGGTTCATCAGTTTAAGTTAGGAGACTTTTCGGTTCCGTCCGGCGTAGTTCGGATATTATCGTCAAGCGCTGATACTAACAATTAAAAGTGAGTTGAATTATCTGACTATTGCAATTTTGTAATGTAGATTCAAGACATGGAAAGTATGTGAAATACAAACTTATAAAAGTAAGTTAATATAATTTTATATTTTGATACAAGTATTACTGTTTCCATACGTTTAATGTTATTACAATGAAGGTGTTGAATTTAAGATGCTAAACACAGTTAAATGACCATTCATTGTAAATACATTCAATAAAAATCAAATTTTGGTTCATCAGTCTAGGCCTAACCTAAAATTATTGTGTGTACAGTACGTTCAATTTATGTTCGCATAGAGGGGACATAATATTGCTTTTTCATCAGTCAAGAAAATTTATAAATATCTGTAATCAAAATATCCATGTTAAATTACATTAGGACTAGCTGACCCGTGCGAAGCATTCGCATTCTAACTTACTTAAATCCCACTTAATTTATTGTACACACCGTATAGCTGGGTATTGTTATCATCAGTGTTGCCAACGCCAGGAAAATATCCCCACAACTTACTTGATCTTACATCACTGTTACTTTCGGATTCTTTATTTCTTTTTTTTTTTATTTGTTCGTATAATTGTATTTTGTATATTTTTCCGGTGTAGCGATTAAGGAAAGCTTTAAAATGATGCCTCATTCATGTAAATTGATGATGTATTAAGGAAGTTATGGCGTACCGACAAAAAAAATGGCCTTGAGAAATAATATATGCGATTTGTAGAAAAGGCGTGATGAACTTCGTTCCTTACTGGGGTCCCACGGCTGTACATATTTACTTTTTGATGTTTGAAGGTTATCTATATATATAAAATCCAAAAACCACTATATATATAAATACTCACTGACTCATCACGAAATCTCAAAAACTTCTGAATGGGTTGCAATGAAATTTGGTATGTAGCTTCCTCTTGGGCCGTGGGTGCTCGCTAAGAAAGGTTTTTAAAACATTCTAAATTTTAGGGGGGTGTGGGGGGGGTCAAAGTTACTAAATCACGATTTCTCTAAAACTATTGGACGTATTGCAATGAAATTTGGTATGTAGCTTTCTCTAGGGCTGTAGGTGCTGGCTAAGAAAGGGTTTCAAAAAATTCTAAACCTTTGGGGGGGGGGGGGCTCAAAGTTACTAAATTACGATTTCTCCAAAACTACCAAACGGATTGGAATGAAATTTGGTATGTAGCTTCCTCTAGGGCCCTAGGTGTTCGCTAAGGAAGGTTTTCAACAAATTTGCAATTTTACGGGGGTTTGGGTGGTCAAAGTTACTAAAAATCCCCATAAGAAATACATAGTGTAATATATTTATTGATATTTTATATATATATTTTTTTTTTTTTGTTAATATACATTTAACTTTGATTTGTCTATCTGTGCAAAGCCGGATTGGGCAGCTAGTAATCTTTATAAAAGTAGGAGAGGGAAATCATTCACCCATTGCAGCTGAAGGAAGTACTTTTATGAAAAGAACTTTGTAAAGGTTGACCATGAGTAATCGGAAACTGATTCTACAAAACCGGCAATCGAGGTAATTACCGACTAATGCAGTGCAAATCTTCCATCGGTAAATGAGTAGTTGATCTTATATCTATCTGTATACGCTGGACAGTCATATTTATTTTCATACTGATCGTACTAGAATTACAAATTCGTCATACGTGAAATAGAAAAATTGCTTTTGCGACTCGTAAAACTTGATTCCTCGTTATCTGAAATTTGTTAATACATAATGCAGGCAATTAGTATCAGGTTAGGTTAGGTTTAATTGCAGCAGGCACGACACAATAGATCTGGTGGCGGCGATTAAGGTTACATTTTCACTTTCAGGTCCGGTCGTGCGATTTCGTGACATTTCACAGTGGGCGTGTCTTCGACAGCTGGTCAGATTTGCGTCTGCGCGCTGTTGCCCAAGATTAAACAAACGCCTACGGAAACGGAAGACATTTGTAAGAAAAGAGTTTATTTATAGGCAGGAGATCGGTTTCATTGATCGAATTATATGGTTTGACGTTATTACGGTATTTTTTCAAGATAGCTTCAATTACAATTTTAAAAGGTTATTTAAAATCTGTAATTACACAAACCTTTGTTTTTGAGCAGGCATTATTTGGTTAGGCAGCAGGAACTGTGTGGATAGATAGCAGACACTTTGAGGAGGCAGCAGGCACTTTGTGGTTAAGCAGGAGGCACTTTGTGGATAGTCAGCAGGCACTTTGTTGATAGTCAGCAGGCACTTTGTGATTAAGCAGCAGAATCTTTGTGGTTCGGCAACAGGCACTGCGTGGTTAGACAGCAGTCACTGTGTGGTTAGGCAGCAGGCACTGTTTCGTTTTGAAGCAGGCACTTTGTGGTTAAGCCGGAGGTACTTTGTGGATAGTCAGCAGGCACTTTGTG
>JAGFPH010007966.1:42442-60367 GCA_018207615.1 Philaenus spumarius | reverse complement strand
ACTAATAGAGGTGTAAACACAAATATTATGGGCATAAAGTTTTAGTGGGCTCTAGGTTATGGCCGTCATATATATCAAGGCGGTTATGAGTTCATAAATTGTACCCTTCCGTTGTAAAATATCACAGCTACTGATTTGCCAAACTGTGCTCAGCTATTGGGAAAGTTATTTAGGAATTAGAAAGATTTGGGTACTAGATGTAGGCTAAGTTTATTATATTCGTGATAAAAACTGAAAAATGTAATTAAAATTTTTTTTAATATGCGGTGATTATTGAAATTTTTTACACTTTGTTTTCCGAATTACTGAAAATATTAAAATGTGCTTCATTTGTACATTAATGAGTATTCTATTTTTTAGTAATTCTGACTTCATTGTTTTATTTATTTTTGATACGTACTAAGTGCCTTTGAACAGGCTTTTGAATTTTGTTCTTGTATTGATTATCAAAATCAATAACCAACAATGACTTCTGTATTTAAATTAATTTAAAACTAGGGGCTCTGCCCCTGGACGCTCCGCGTCCCAATCCCGCCTCGGCCTTCGGCCTCAAATGGCTGCTTCGCTTCGCTCGCAGTTGGAAAATTTTACCTAATCTAAAAAAAACTGGTAGTTGTGAAGAATTATAATAAAACCTGATTCTAATATTTAGCCCAATTGGTGTTTTGGTTCATTGTAGGCCCACCCTAAAATTATGTTCAGTTTTTGATCCAAATTAGCTGTTTTATATTATAATAGGTTTGTAACAACCAATGTTTGAATTGAATTAAAATATAGTTAGCATTTGATTTTTGTTTGTGTTTGTTTTTAGTTTGTCAATGTAACCTCAAAAAGGTAATACTCTTCAAATTTTCTAAATAATGTTGCTATGGTAATGAAAGTAAACAAACATGATGTGTTGCTAAGTTTTTTATACGAACAGCTGTTTTTTGCCCCTGATAAAATCAGCTGTTTTTGATAAAATCAATAGAAATCTTTCTTCCATAAGATTAACATTGAAACTTTGAGGGCCACTGGGGCGTAGCCCTAATGTCCTAGGACTTCGGTAAATGGCCTAAAACCTTCCCGGGGTTAACCTGTGTTACTATGCAAAATTTCAAAGAAATCGGATGGACGGTATACGAACGCAAAGTGGACAAAGAACCAAAAAAACCCCCCATAAGGAATACACAGCAGAAATTTGCATTTGATTATAACGTTTGTAAGGCGAAAGGTACATGATTTGTAATGCTTGATGACATATCTGTAAATGATTACCTGCAATTTAAAAAAAAAAACTGACTGCCACAAGTTTTCATAAATTCTTTTAATATATAGATAGTATGGCAAATTTATTGTTGTGAGGTCTGTGATTAGTTGTACAAAACTTTTATATTTCCCTCCAAAACTTTGTGTATATACTTGTTTGCATACAAAATAAGTAAACATTTTTAATTATAGACTAGGCCTAATTATTTCGTGGTTTCTTTTAGGTTTGAAACATTAATTTGCACTTTCTTATTATTGAATACTTTTCTATTATGGAAACAAGTAGGCTAATTATAGGTAAACAACCTACTCTACAGTAAAAAAAGGATAATTTTCTATATTTCATAAAAAATACAAGTTTGACTCCCAAATAGCAACTGACGGTGTTATGTTTTATCATGATGAAAAATATAAGCTTAATTCGTTTCGGCCTTCGTTTCAATCTTTGTTGAAAGGTTACCCAGTAACGCGAATGTTTCACAAAACATATTCATTTTTCAATCACTTATATTCATTGTAAAAAGCACAAAAAATGTTATGTGTTCATGTTACCATTACATTTGTAGAAGTTTCATCAAAATTGGATAAGTAGGTCTATAGTCCATTCCACCAGCCATGGCGCCTGAGAGTAAAGGGTCTCCTATTGCGTCAGGTGCCACGGCTGGTGGAATGGAGTAGCCTATAAGTTGTAAAACTGTTATCCAAACAAACATACGCATTTTTACATGCATCACAGACAAACGTAATAATAGGCTACATGTGTTCAGTTTCCATTTAAAAGAAATACATAAAACAAAATTGGACTAAATAATGACTAGTGGAACACCAATATCTCGAAACATGCTAATTGTTGAAATAGTCTCTATAAAATTTGCTACAACTTTTAGCAGCTACAAAAATAGAGAACTGGTTTTTGAGTTGAATGGAAATAACAAAACATACAACAATTAATTGTCCATTTTTAAGTTATTATGGTCACAGAACTATTTCAAGTAGAGACAACCTTTTTTTATCCCCTCACCCCTTCCGTTAAACAAACAATATTAACGCATGCACCAGTTATTAACAATACCGCTTGGAAAACAAATTAATGCAATTAAAGTTACAAGTTTTCTTAAATAGCAACACTATATAATAATGTTAGCCATTAGTCGTGAGAATGTTCCCGCCATATATATATAAAGGCTGACCATTGTTAGCGGGAAACTTTCTATCTTATCTATTCTGATTGTAATCAGCTGATCGGAATGCATATCCTGACCAAAATAATTGTAAGATAATATTATGTAATAAACAAAAGGGTTTCATATTTAGTGCTATAGAGCACTCATATATTTCTAAAAAAATATCAAAGCTGTTCTATTACTTTTTGGATCCTTTTGTTTAATTTTAAGTAAATCATTAAATAATTTATGATTGTTATAAGAAATAACTTGGAATAAGAAATTACTTGTTTTGAAACGCCATATTTTCCTACCATTTTGTATTACTGAATTTGTATAATATTCGGTCTATTTAGAATTACTGTAACTGCAAATGTATTTACATTAACTTTATCAGTTAATCACACCTCAGTTTAAAAAAATTCCTGTAAATTGTTTTCAAGATAGTTTGAAATATGAAGCTTAAAACCATTTTAAAGGTGAATTGTTTGTTAAAAATGCGTGCATATTTTACTTAATTCTTATTTATGCGGAAGATTTTTTCTAACGTCTTTTTGCGTTATGCTAATTAGACTAATAAGGGGGGGGGGGGGCAGAATATAACAGAAGTAAATAGATCGCCAGTAACCAGGTTCGAAACCTTTGAGGTTCCAACTCTAGCGGACTGGGACAACGTCTTTATCTTTTCGGCCTTCCTGCTTTCCATAAAGTAAACACTCCAGGGGAACAAATAATTTAACTAGTTTTATGTGATTGCACAAATTCCTACGTTATGCCTAATTTAATAATGGGAAATCACCTTACTAAAACGCATAGGCTAACACAAGAAACTACATACAAGCACCTAAACTAGTTGGTTTATATAAAAAAACACACTTGGGAATAATAGCCTACACCTTGGAATTCCCTATTGGCTCACCATGAATTTTGTTAAAATTGGTCGTCGTATTGGATAATGGTGGCCATTTTTAAAGTTAAAAACAGAATTTTAAGTCCCATGAAAAGTAAGAAACGAACCCCATTTAAAGTTGTTTTACCAATGGCGGCAAAGATCAAGTAAAAACATTATACATACGCTTTGTATCCGCTTTCATTAATGTTTTACAATAAACATATTTTCACAGAAACTTGTTTTCTTTACACTTTTACATTAATACAGTATAATAAAGTTACAGAATGTTATAATAATTTTTCAAATTATTGTTCAGTAAATTTAAAAAATAATATTCTGAACAGGTAGGCTACTTTTGCTAGAGATTTCAGTAATAATAAAAACAAAATATCTTTTTAAGTGGTAGGCCTAAGTCTAATTATAATTCTTCTGTACATCTGGTGAATCAAAAATAACTGTAACGTTCAAACTAATTACTGTATTAATCAAATTAAAGTAAATGCATTCAAAAATTTATTTTTTTCGTAAAAAATAATTCAACTATTATTATTTACAATAAATTTAAGCAGAGTATATGGTAATTATTTAACAATAATAAAATCTCATACTCACAGGCCTACGTGATTATCAAACGGGAGAAGTAGTATTATTGTTACTATCCTTAATTCCTTCTCATTCGTCAAACTCAACATTTATTATCAAGGCTCTTTTTTACCTTGAAGAAAACTCCCGAGTGTACCGTATGATTTCAATACGAAAGGTCTGACTAAAGCCGCAAAATCGTTGAAACATGCATTCGTAATAACGTGTTTCGGATTCTATTTATAAATTAATAAACTGGGAAACTACATTAAGTTATAAAGAAGGCTTTATATGTTTTACGTGTTAGCTTAAAATATGGAAATTATTGCTTAAAACTCCCAAAAAATGCGTTAAAAGTAATCGATTTTTACTCAGTTAAACTGTTGATTAAAATGAGTTGCCGTCGATTTCTTTCAATTATGAGATATAAGAAAAAAGCACAAAGCCTTTAAGAACAATTTAAGATGTTGCCCAACTTTTTAGATTGAAAAACGGAGTCCGAAACACGTTAGTAAAAAGTGCATATTTTTGCTGTTTTACGCAAGGTATAGAAGGTATAGGCCTATATGGACATTGTTTTCGTTCGATTTCGTATTTTGTTTCACCCCTACCGAACCTTGATCATAGCGCAGTCGGTTACAACAGCTACATCAAAATCTACTAATCCTAATTATTATCTACCACTAGGCCTACTCCACACGAAAAGGGGATCATATAGTTGGAACACAAGGACACCACGTGGTCGGCACTACTCAAAGCCAGTAGGTACACGGGCACACCCGAGTAATAAAACTTTATTGTACTAAGGAATGTGCCCAGGCCTACCAACACTACAAAAACAGAGTGGTTTCACGGTGGAGTTTCTTTTTGTAGAGATGCCAGCAAAAACGTTTCTGTATTTATGGTGAAAATAACAAGGCTGTTTGGAGAGTGGAAAACTGAATGGTCTGCTGCAGGGAAACGAAATTTACGAACAGCCGTTTTATATAGAATTGTTCAAATCTAAATACAAGTTGACTTCATTGATATTTTTGTTTGAAATTGTTTTCATCCAAAAATGTTTTTTTAGAAAGATGAGAAATATAGGGACTACGACATGCTTGCATACCAAATGCTATATGGCATTTTGTGAGTAGTTTTTCTTTGGGACGATTTAACTCAAGGATTAATAATTTAATGATTTGGTTTACGTTAAAATATGTCTTATTTTTAAAAGCAAACCCGAAAGGCAACTAGTAAATGTTGCGTGTTTTTAAATGCGTGCCCTGTGTTTGGTGGAAAACAAAATTAGATCTACTTCAGGTTCCAAACTAAACATGTTTAGAAAAAAGGTTTTACAGCATCCAACAATAGCTAGTTCCGCCATTTTAGTTAAGGCCATGTTTTGGTTCACGAGAACTGATTTCTACCCCAAACAATACTTTTATAACGCCTTTAAATTATGTAAATTTATGGTGTGTTTTTACTACGGACCCTTGTTACAGCTTCAAGCGCCATGTTTTTGTCCAGCCCATCCCACCTTCTGTAGGTAGACAATGGATGATCCGGTATACCTGCTCGATGCCCAGCATCTTCACACAGAATTAGGTGTATGTTTTGCCTACTTGGTCAGGTCCCTAAATAGACCGTGAATAGTCGTGTTAGAAGAAAACAATGTATTAACACACGATTCTTGGAATTTGGATCTGACGATTTAAGAAAATGCGTGACAAATTTGGGCGTAATTAGGATGTTTCATAGATACGGTGAATATAGACTTCCTAGTCCAGAACGTTGGTATTCCTAAAAACTATACAAATTAGAAACGTTTAATGCTTATATTACTTAAACTCGTATTAGAACTTTTTGTATCCATTATAAATACTGTGGTTATTCGTTTAATTTGTAAGCATAATCCTAGGTGATATTTTGTTTATTTTCATTGGAAATTTTGTAAAATTTTCATTAAAATACACTTTTTTATGTAAATATATTACAGTTATGTGATGTTATATTAGATTTTTCATACATGAATAATGGTAAAATTTGGTAGTCGATCTGTTTGCAATTTCGATTATATCGGTAACTATCGAAACTTCTGTTTATAGTCGAAGTCTTACTTGACCATTGCAGGGTATAGACAAAAACAAAAAATGGTAGTATAGGCCTACTAGTGGAGGCGAGCGTGACATCAATTCGAACGGAAAAACAAAGCTTTACTTTTGCTTTAAATACAATAAAACTACACACTTCACTGACGGTGGCAAATCAAATGTAGCAACAAAAAAAAGATTTGTACATGTGAATTAACACATATAGGCCTAGTATTGCCTGAATTTACAGAAAGTAAGAAGTACTACACTGTAGGCCTACTACTAGTAGGCCCTATGTTGACAAACTGAAAACGTAATGTGATTGAAGAGTTTAAGTTAGTTTAGTTCAGTTTTTCTTTCTTCCAATTCTCTTCAACTTGGCAACGTTGTCAATATTCTTGTTCCTTATTATGTTAGATTCCATCCAATGTCGTTCATCCAATGGTTTCAGTGCTGAATTGATATTATTCTACGTTAATTAAAATAAATAAACATTTCATGTAGAATTTGTCTCATAGCGTTTAGTTTCAAGCGATAAGGAAGGCATTTTTTATAAAATTCCCCGTTCTTGAGTTATTTATTTAAAACAATCTAACAACCGCCAATTTGAAACGGGTCATTGGATTAGGTTAGGTTTATTTTTCAATCTAGATCTTGATTCAACTCCAAGTTTTATTTAATCCGTCAAGTCAACACAAGAAAATGGTGGATATCTGGTGAAGTAGTCATTTTATCTGAACTTCTTATAGTTTTGATGTGGGCAAAATTGACCGCATTCAGTTTGAAAACACAATTTTCAACACCTTAACATATATAAAAAATAAAATATACAAAATTGTTAAAAAGGATATATTTAGCCTTTTTTATCTATTAGGTTTTTATGAATCAGGGGGTTCAGTAAGAAAAGGATAAAGTCCTACTTAGAGTAGAAATGCACATTAAAACATTTCGTACTGATGTAGAGCTGAAAATGTTTATAGTTTCCTATTATCGAAGATTTATTTCCAGAGTGAATAGCCTAATTTTTGATGAACTTTTTGTTAATACGAAGTTTTTTCGCACTTATAGCTTAATATTTCACTTAATGATAGCCATTTAGGATCTTTAAGTTTACTGACAGAAATACTATTCCAGTTACAAAAAATTTAAGATTTATACCTTTTAAGCTCTTTTGATGATAAAGATAGTATTTATTATGTATCGTACGCACGAATTAATTTTGATTCCGTTCTTCATAAAAACTATTTTGAATTGTGACATCGTTATAGCAGCCATTTTGTAAAGCGCTGTGTAAATAAAAACTCTGATGTCGCCATTATTCTCTAGATAAACACTGAGTGTTTCAATGACAATTCTTATCTTTGTTCCGAGGCATTCATCTTTACTGATAACGCGATGCGGGCTCTGTTCTATTCTTACGTTCTCAGCAAGTGTCTAGTTTTTTGTTTTTGAAACCCGTCTCTGTATTTAATTAACCTCAATTTTAAAATTACGCGGAAAGTCATTAGTTGGCATATCTTAGGATTCAAACTTTAAATGGAGAACTTTAATTTTAAACTAGAAAAGAAATATGCAGTTTACCTTTCAATCAATTTTTATAAATTAATTATGACTTACGATAAGTATTTTATTTATTTAATATAGGAAAGGCTGTGGTTTCATTTAAGAATGGGGTGGAGGTGCTGACTTAAAAATAAGGGTGCTATACTCCGGAGTAAAACATACATAACACTCACACATATACGTCACATACATTTAACCAATAGGTATTAGGCCCTACTAGTTCTCCTTCCCAAGCCATAATGTTGTGCTATGAAAAAGCAATACTAATGCTAATTATAACTATGTCATTAAAAACACATTGTGTTGATCTTATACGTTAATGCGATGTTCTTGGCGAGAAGGAATACAAATTCTCACTCACATACGCGTTTCAACGGCACAGTCTTCATCTTCAGTATTCATCAAACTAATATATTCACGTTATAATAACTTATTGAAGTCGGTATCTCAAAAATAGGTTTAAATAAAACAAAAAAGCAAACATTTTGAAAATAAACAAATTTGTTGAGATACCAGTTCAAAACTCGAAATAGAGTAGCTAGACCGCACGAAAATCAGTAGGCCTAGCTATACTCAGAAAACTCATGTATACAAAGTCGTTCAAATTTTTTTTAATGTTTGAGATATCAATTCTAAACGCGTTAAACGCTTTTAATACGACGTCAGTATAAAGAATGAGTCCTGCATGGCGTAGTTCTAACAAACGTAGAATCGGTAAGACTAGGCCTACTGGTAGGACTGAGCAAATCCATGCAAAATTGACTCTTGCAGTTTCCAAGATATAGATTGAAGATGGAAACTCGGTAAATTACAAAATATATAATAAAGTATTTTTTCCTTACAGACGAACAATCGTTTTTTCTTTGGAATCCTCATGTATATCTTCCCTAAAGTGCAGATAAAAAGATCGACACAATCAGATTTCGGACGGATAAAGAGAACGAGGTGTGAGTTGCGAGAGGTCGATAGATATTTACTGAAATATTGCAGAAATGTCAAAAATTTTAATACACCTACAGAGTTCAATCACAGTTCTACTTTACTTTCCCATGCATATCAACATTGAATTAGTAAAACAAGTATTAGAAACTAACATCCATAAGCTCAGATATTTTGTAAAAATATTAACGCTCTACAATAACACTAATAATAATAAAAAGCCACACACTTTGTATCGGTTCCTCCGTTTTTGCAAAATACCCATCTGCAACAGAAATTTAATATAAATGAGCTGATATTAAACTCCCAATGCAGGTCATAATTAATTGAGATAGGTTGTAATAAAAATGTACCTGTTTTCGCGGGAATCGAGTATAGGTTAGGCCTATTCCGCAGTGTAGCCTACTCCCCAACAAACCCTTGAAGTCCACCCCGTAAAATGAGTGGGTTAAATTTCGCAGTATATACTATAATAATACTCTCCAGATTAAAGTTTTATTGGTAAATAATATTGCAAAATGAAAATACAAATTTAGGTTTATGTAATAAAAGTTGCTCGAAAACCCAAAAGGCATAATAGAATAGGAAAAACATAAGTAACAGATTGAATGTTTTTATAAACATTTTACAAATTTCAGACTATTAATTAAGCTGTGAAAGTTCCTCAAACATAATTTGTATAGAGTCAAAATACGTAGAAATATTACGAAAAGTACTCCATATTCACTGGATTATGGATAATATTAGCCTACTATACTAAGTTACGGTTGTCTTTTGAACGTTTTTTACTAAACGTAAAGCAATTGATTAGATAATAATATACAGTAGTTATGTCTTTTCATGACATTCCGGCTGCCAGTTTATTATATTTTCTTTTGTCACAACATAAGACTATGATGACAGTTTGTAAAGAATAAACGAAATAAAAATTGTTTTTACAAAAGTATATTCGTTTTTGAAGGATTAACTACATAAAACAATCAAAACGTATGTAGCTAAAGTTAGGCCTAGCTCTTTAGTTTGGTTTCTAAGAAACTAATTAAATAAAAACAGAATGTAGCTTCATACTGGACGTAGATGATTGACAAATTCGTTAGAAATAATATGTGATATTAACGTTGGTATAATCAGCATAATTAGAATAAATTTTACGAGTACTTTCTATGCCCTAAATATTCAATTTTGACAAGTGAAATTGCAAGACATCAATATGAATTCTGGTGTACCACAAGGCAGAACCAATTATGTTTGTTTATTTTCAATGGACAGATTTTTTACGTTTGTACAGTTCTCAAGACAGATGCACTAATAATAGGAATTCTAATAAATTAGTAGATAAATTATGTACAGTGGAAATTTCAATGTTAGTAGGCCTAAGTATTTTGTCACTATAAAAACAAACGCGCCTGTAAAACCTCAGCCAGAAGCAAGCCGCCTACACTAGTGTATCCATTTATTTGACACAAGCAATAAAGTAAAGCTACTGCATCATATAGTAATTATACCCTACAATTAAAGGAATTTATCAGTTATTATGGCAATAATAATAAACTACGATTATATTTGTTTTGTAATAGGCCTAATTGTATTTGATCATTTTGTCTTTCAAACAACGCTCTTTTATATCTTAAACTTTAATCTAGGCTTATGTATTCTTCTAGAAAAGAGGTGTTTGATCGTGAATGTTGTACAGTTTGTATTTATTTTTATCCGTAGGAGATTAGGCCTAGTAGTGTAGAAAATTCGGGTTAGTGTAAATATTATTTAGAGTAAAATCATATTCAAAATTTTTTTAATCTCAAACTGTCTTGAAATTATAAACGTTTCAAAACTAAAGAACAATTTATTTATCTGCATTGATTTCAAATTTTTAATATTTTCATTAAACATATTTTTTAAAATTATTACGTTAAAAATTTCTTGTAAATATGCTTTGATATTTATTAGAAATAACCTACATTTACAAAACGTTTTGTCAACAGAAATCTAACTTACTGAAATCTTGTCCATTAAATAGGTTTTCAATTGATATAAAATAGGAAATGTTCAGGTAGTATTGAACTATGTCACTAAAAATCGATGGTTTGGTGAGCCAGTTTTAACAAGGGAATTTTTACCGCTGTTGTTAGAATCTTTTACTTAGTTTTGTTTTAACTTCTAGCAACACAAATTTAATAAAATACAATAATGTATTACAATACGTATCAATATAGTAATGTATTATTATAGGTAATCTCGTCAACGTGATTCCCATCAGTTTTGAAACCCTAATTACCTTACGTCTACTCCATTTTAAAGTCAAATATTTTCATTTTAAACAGTTTTCTCTCTGGTTAAATTAAATAAACCTTGAAAGTATTTTATATCAATTGAAAGCTTATTAAATGGTCGAGTTTTTTTATGTAATTTGACTGTAGCACAGACTATAGAATTACTCAATTCTATAGTCTGTGACTGTAGCCCTAATAATTGACCGAGCGAAGCGGGGTCTCAGTTTTAGCTTGGCCGTTCGGCATTTCGTCTGCCCGTCTGTCTCACGATTACAGCCAAACGCCTTGACCGATCATCATGATTTTTTGCATGAATGTTCCTTATTCCTAGGCCGAGCCATGTATACATATATATATATGTTTTTTTTCTATTTTTAACCCCTTAAATAAAATAAAAATGGGAGCACCGTTTCTCTCAGTATAAGGTTTTTTCCACCAAAGCCAATTTGTGACTTAACCGTAAGTCGAATTTAAAAACTAATAGCATTTTGCTAGTAGCAAATTTTATGTTCTACAAAATGGTATTCTTGATATTTTTCGTATCTCAAACGATAAGCTCACAAAATGACCGCAAACTTCAAATTTGATAAAAATCGTCCAAGTTTTTGTATTATAACAATGTTTTTATAAGTTTATTCTAAACCTAACCTAACCTACTAATGTAGTACATGTACTACATTAACAGGAAGTCATTAAAATTCGATTATTATTGTTAATAAAGCGATAATAAATTATTATTAGCATAAATTTAACAAAATATGTTCATTATTAAAACAAAAAAGTTGTCCGTCGGACAAGTAAGAAGGTGATTTCAGGCCCGCACGGAAAGTGTTAACTAAATAAGTTGTTTATTCCCCGCGAAGTTAGAAAGTTCGCAAATTTCCGGCATCAAAATATTTGCAAAGACCTGTCAACCCCTAATCAAGTAGCAATCATCCCTAGTGTGCGCATATTTCCGCTTTAATGATGTGTGCGCACATTTCTGCGTGCGCATCTTTCCGGACACCGTTCACAGAACTACTAGTTAACGTTAATCTGACTAAATCAATATACAAAAAAAAGCTTTTCTCTAATAAAAAAACAGTAGCCTATAAGCTTATGGTGTTAATTTATTAATAATTATTAAGGACTATAATGTATTGTGCCTTATTGTGATCAAAGTGCTATAATCTTTAAATAAATGAAATAACAAACAAAGTATCAGTTCATAAGACAGAGGCTGAGAAAATTAAATGTTTTACGCTAAAGTCCTCTAGGTTTGTAAAAGATTTCAAATTTCAAAAATAGACAAACTTAAATTCTGAAAATGTGACCATATATTCTCTAAATCACGCACTATTAAATTTTCGTCAAACTATTAACGATGTAGTCCTATTGGAAAGATTGCCATGTAGACGTAAGACTCATTGAAATTGAAAAGGTTTTATTGCCATTCTAGTCTAAAAATTTTACCATTTCAGAATGTAAGAAAACAATTGGGAAGGTGTTCAGCATTAAGATTCACGCATAAGCTCGCAATGCGGAAGTAAATAATACGACAAGATAAGCGCAGGCGCACGCGGAATTTGAGTTTGTAAGTAAGACATCGCTTCGGATTATGTACAGTACATTAACAAGTATCAATTTACATGAAAAATAAATTGCATGGTTCGTCGACGAAGATCCGTTTAGATTGATACACTTTTAGAAAGTCTGGATCATTCTTCCTTTCCGGTCGCCCTGCTTACCCTAGAACACATCGTGCTTCTGAAGGATACAAGCTCAGATTCGCAGAAAATTGTAGGTCACTTTAATTATATCGACTCCATCAGAAATAATTTTTTGTAATAATTTGTCTTTACAAAAGACCAACTAATTTACTTGTTCAACTAAGGACTTTTCAACGATTGATCAAAAGCTTTATCGTGCCATTAAACAAATTTAGAGTTTTAATACGCAAATTTAAACAAAATCCGTTCACTTTTATTCAAAACAATTGTTACGACTGGAATTTAATTGAAGAATTATCAGTGTTGTAAATTATTTCGTCATATAGCCTAATGTTTAATACCGATTTTAAAATTATGACAAGGGCTGTAAACCATATTTTTTAATGTAGAGTGAACGGATGAGCCGATTTTAGTTTTCTTATTTATACAAAATTCTAGTACACCCTATTTTTAAATTTTATTAGAATCTTTAGGTTTTCATGGCACATTTAAAGTTTGGATTAGTAGGCACATTTTCTAATTATTTCTAAATTTGTTCCCACCACGAATAGTAAACATTGACAACAGAAGCAGAATCTTTGTACATAAGTGGTTTGAAAACTTTGAATTTGACTGTTTTAACATTTTGATCTACATCTTTCAAACGATACCTTGTTCATTTCAATGTTTTAAACATTGAGAAATAAGCTGAATATGATAGCAAAAAATGTAATCCATCGTCACGAAATCTCCTATACCCTTGAACGGGAGATGAATTCTTCCTTGAACACCCTACAAATGTTGATGAAATGCCGTGCCGAAATATTGCCTAGTCAGCTAGCTCAGTACGCATGCCGGTGGTCAGGTTCCGATTCCTACTTACGGCGGGGGCATTCATAATAGTCTGATACCAAGCCGAGACATCACGGCTTGTTTCTACCATGGCTTTTTAAAATAAAGAAGTTATGTTTACGCTATAAATAAATATCGAGCTTGACTTAAGAGAAGATATACTTGATAGAATAAACTTTGAATACAAAATCTCACAACTAATATGTTTATTAACTCAAACGGGTTTCAATGACAAAGTCGTCATCTATTATTATAATAGTTATAGTTTGACTATTGTAGCTCGTCCAACACTGAAGATGACGACTTTGTCGTTGAAACGCGTTTGAGTCAATAAACGTATTAGTTATGAGATTGTATGTTTACGCTTTTAAAACATAAGTACAACATTTAATAAAAGAGAAACGTAGCCTATGACTGAAAATTATTAAAACAGAAATACAAAACGTACTTGACCTATTTTGTATATAAGAATATTTTTGTGTTTACAAAATAATCATTCAGCTTTGCAATAACTAATAAAAAAGTATTTAGTTTGATAGATTGCGCTATCTCTCAAGAGTAGTAATAGAATGTCTATCTGCAAGATAAAAAATGAATTTAGGCCTATGTAATGTAAGTAAAAAATATAATATAACTAGCTGAGCCGATCCGGCTTTGCACGGATAGACAAATCAAAGTTAAATGTAAATTACAAAAATATATATACATATAAATATATTATACTATTTATTTCTTATGGAGATTTTTAGTAACCTTGAACCCCCTAAACCCCCTCTAAAATTTCGACTTTTTTTAAAACCTTTCTTAGCGAGCACCCACCGCTCTAGAGGAAGCTATCTACCAAATTTCATTGCAATCCATTCGGTAGTTTTTGAGATTTCGTGATGAGTCAGTGAGTGAGTGGTAGGCCTATTTGGATTATATATATATATATATAGACTACTAGCTGACCCGTACGGCGTTGCCCGTGGTGGTTGCTATTTTCAGTCTTTTTAACGTAATTGTATTCTTTTTAAGTGTTCAGTCAGTGAGTGGTATTTGGCTTATACATATATATAGTTCTTAAATAATAAAAGCACTACTGTAATAATAATAAAAGATCTGAAATTATGATTTTAGTAACTTTGATCCCCCCAAAACCCTCCTAAAATTTCGAAATTTTTCATGCCCTTTCTTTGTGAGCACCTATGGCCCTAGGGGAAGCTATATACCAAATTTCATTTCTATCCGTTTGGTAGTTTTTGAGAAATCGTGATGAGTGAGTGAGTGGTATTTCGCTTTTATATAGGGCTATATAGATTACGAATAATGAAATGCCATTTACTCTTGTACAAAACATGTGCCTATGGAGAGGACTGAAACTTTATCATTTAAATTCCTACAACGTATACTAAATTTCGTGTTAAGCATACTATTGTAGACGTATTTTTTGTAGGCCTAAATTAGCCTAATCGTATCTTAGCCTACCTATATAAACCTAGACTATTACACGTCCTATTTTCCGTATGTTATATATGTCGTTCTTAATGTTTTATTTTGAGGTTATGAAACATATTTATTATGACATTTGTAACATTGTTAATTAATAACAAAAATAATAAAACTTTTATGTTTTATTAATCGTCTTTATCACCCATGTTGTAGCATTCAGTCCTGTTGTCATACAACCGTCAACAGCAATATAGCTGTTAATTGATCAATATATATAGCAATAACAGCGACCAACAATAATCCAACACAACAGCGGTTTTGGAGTTTTAAATAATTTGTCCAGATTTCCCGTCATTTTTTGTTACAGTAGGCTCTATGCTTTTATTCACAATAAATTCAGAAATAATTTAGGGCCTACTAAAATATATAAACAATAACCACTTGATTCCGGACTCTGAAACAGGAATGAAATTTCTGGTAAATTATCTGAGTGAATCAACCTGATGCTTAGAGCGGTGTTACCAGCTTCTACTATGAGCATTTTCCATTTGAATACATTTAACGTTTTTTTGCGCTTGTAGTCGGAATCTGACTATCCGCCTGCCTACTAAGCGTTCCCTTATTCCGTCGCTTTGAATGCTTGACATAACTACAGCAAACAACGTTATCACAAGTTACGGATTAGCAGTTTGATAAGGTTTTGTCTGGGTGCTATCAGCAATCTTCTCTACTCCCATACTGATGTCATACTGTTGTTAATTGGTGTTCATAACAGAAAGAAAATTCTTTGACAGTGTGCACTCTACGTTTAGAATCAGGCTGAAGACAACTTTTCCATAATGACATCTTGATGCTTAAAGAAAACAGTACCTGGGCGACCGAGCATCGCTCAGTTTTCTTTTATTGTTTTTTTTTTAGGAAAATGTATGTAAATACGAATCGCATACTGAATAAATATGAATATTTTTCAATCTGACGTACATATGAACTATTTATTTAAATTAAAAAAAAACATAAGTGTAATTAGTTCTAACATTTTATTATATTTTTTTGCAGATATAAAACCTAGCGCATTCGAATCCTAACGTTCAAAAACCTCTATAGGTACGTGCATGTAGGTTATGTAACCTATCCAACGAATAGGCCATATTTGATATTGTTTAGCCTATGTATTTTAGAAATAACAAACAATAATTATAATCATTAGATAATTATATTACCTTTATAGAAATGCAAAGAATGTAGAAACTGGTGAAAATGTTTTCAGAACGGTTAATAATAGCACAAAAATAAAGTTTTAGTTACGTTTGGTGTTTGAATAAAGAAATAAGTTGAAAATTATACCACCTGATTCATTGTTAATGATTTATATTTGTTAAATAGTATATAAACATCTGGAGCTAAAATTAACAGATTAACGATTCCTGACGTCAAAAAACCCCTATATACACAATAAAAATCGTTAGAGCCGTTAGCGAGATCCCCCGAAATAAATTTATAAACAAATATACAAGAATTGCTCGTTTAAGGGGGCGCTACCCTGTCCGCCATATTGAATCTGATTCCCATAAGATCAATGCTACAGAATAAGTAATTTTTCCGTTAATTCGTGGAATAAATTAAAAAATTTTGTTTAATTTTGAAGTGCTGTCATATGCGGATGTTGATTGCTGAAAACATTTTCAAAAACCGTGTTATTGTGTTCATAAACGTATGATATAAATAGTAAACTTTATTAATTTTTTACTCAGTTGCAAAAAGAGATATTGCAAAAAAAAAACTTAGCAATCAACACCCACAATCTATTTTACTCTAAAGAAAAAAAACACAGCTTTCGTTTTTTGACACAAACAACACAAAAATGTGCTTAACAGTGAAGGTATGTTTTTTATTTAACATTGAAATTGGTACTCAACTTCGCCGTTTTGAATGTAGAGAGCCCGAGCCTAATAAGATATTGCCTTCTCATTTTCTTTCATCCTTTATTTCACGAAAGTGAATTATTATGTATTTTCAATTAGTTTGGTATTTATTGTTCATTTGCTGCTCATCAATCGTCTTCTTCACGGTATGTGGGATGAATAAATTAAATCAATTAAAAACAAAGAATTCAGATCGAAGAGCATCTTCTTTTTCTACCGCTAAATCTACAGACTGGTAAATCACAGTCTTTTAAATATTTTCTTAAAATTAATATGTGCCAAATTTCAGCCCTATAGCTTTAAGTAAAGAATACCAATTAATATTTATTGGTTTTAGGCGTTGCTGTCACGTTTCCACCGCTTAACAGCAGTAACAAAATTGTAAATTGATTTATTTTTTAAAAGTGTCTTGTAAGAATTAAATGTACAAAATATCTGCTCTCTAGCTTTAACGAAATTATATACATATGTATTGTTTTTAGGGATTGTATCACATTTTCACCCCTTTTGCAGCACGTAACAAAATGTAAAAGGTTATCAAAATGTAGGTTATGTAACCTATCCAACGAATAGGCCATATTTGATATTGTTTATGTATTTTAGAAATAACAAAAAATAATTATAATCATTAGATAATTTATATTATCTTTATAGAAATGCAAAGAATGAAGAACCTGGTGAAAAGGTTTTCAGAACTGTTAATAACAGCATAAAAATTCTTGTATATTTTATATTCGCCTATACTTAGTGACTTCAAAGGTGGTACATAAAAGAAGTTCAGAGTTTAAATTTTATGCGCATTATTGCAGACATAAGACCTAGCGCATTGGATTCCTGACGTCAAAAAACCCCATATATGCAAATGTTCATCAAAATCGTTAGAGCCGTTAGCGAGATAATAGAAATAAATGTGTAAAAAATATACAAGAATTGCTAGTTTAATAAGCTAAGATTTTGACTAAAATCGGATATTTTTAATACATAAGGGTTTTTATAAATAGCAGCAGAAATCATTGAATTAAAACATTATTCAGGTTAAATCTTTGGAAACAAAAAATAACCTTTTAATTTTCTTACAGGGCAAATGCTGTCCTTGTCTTTTTCTTTCTTTTTTTACCAAAAGAAACTATATTTGTTCATACTTTTGTAGTCCCACTATTCCAAGTGGCCAACGAAAACTGTATGGCCCTCCAAAAATGCGTCCTGAAGCCTACTAGTCTAAAATGAGACTTCTCAACCAGCCTTTCTTTAAAAACAAGAAAAAGACGTTATTACTATGATAACCAACTTTAAATTATCGACT
>JAGFPH010007966.1:23390-37010 GCA_018207615.1 Philaenus spumarius | reverse complement strand
GTACATTTTGTTTGCCATATTACATCATTTGGTTGAAGTACAGTTCCCGTTGTAAGTTTCGATATTTTTCAAAACTAAACTATTTTTTTTTACATAACAAATAGTCACAGTGCTGTCGGTCCTTTGTCTATAAACTGTGATCTCAAAGGGTAGGCCTATGTACTTACTATTTCATACAATACATTTTGTGTAGTCATTAATTTTTACCATGTATGTACTACATTACGAAAAATAATGATATTATTACAAATAAAACTAAAAAAACATCAGATAGATTATCATACATAGATTAGCCTATTGTTAAAACCCCACTTACGTCATGGGAACCTAACAGCTAAATTGAATATAGCCTATATATCGAATTAATGTTTCTCGCTTTTTGTGCTGTTATCGATGTAATTCTACCTACCAAATTTCAGGTGATAGGCATTGGGTTTGAAGATTTTACAACAAGTGAATCAGATAGTTGAACCTTATTAGGTCTATAGTCGAGAGAAACGATGTGTTCTAAGAGGTTTATAGGCTTATATACAGAGTTTCGAGTTTGTAAGTGTTTTGGTTTGGGAGGAATAATATGAATTACTAGTCGATGTTTTTTTAGAGATTTTATAGAAAATTGGCAAACACGTAGGTACCAAGGGACACAGGAATACTGAATTTCAGGTCTGCACGTTGCACTGTGGTACAGATCTGAGATTCTTTGAGATGAGATCTAGGAAGTACGTGATTGAAGGTTTGTAAATAGTTGGTTGTAGTAAGCAACAAAAGCGGGTGTGTAATATGTATACTATCTGTATCGCCGTTTACATTATACTAACGTGTATGTTGTATGTATCTTAAAGTTAGATAAAATAAATGTACAACTCGATAAATTCCATTGAGTCAACGCTCCAGCAAAAGTATCATAGATGGAACTAAAAACGGATTAATTGTTAATTTGGCAATGACTACGTAGGAGTTTCCAATTATTTGTCAATGTATTGTTTGTTGAATAGTTTGTTAAAATTAATATTGACTATTGCATTGTTTTTATTACTTCATTGTACGGTTACTGACTTCTAAGTTTATTAAATGACAAAAATTCAACCTCCTGAGTTAACCAACCTACGTGTACAATTTCTGTTTCACTAAACAAAGTTAATCAAATGTTGAGTTCATATTTTATCAATAAGCCATACACTTGCAATGTTGACAATCTGTCTAGATAATGCGAACTTGTGAGAAATGCTAACATATGACGTTATTCGTTATTTCCATCATGTAGGCTAGTCATACCCTTAATACATCTTGCATTCTTTTGATTGGATTGTTTGCTACCGAACAGACATTGTATTTATCATATCGACTAACAACAAAAAATAGTTTAATTTTTTGTTAATGTTTGCAATTTAGTCCAGTCATATTAGGTAAAAATACCCCTCTACCTGGAAATAATTCCCTAAAAGGGGAAACTTTGCAAATGTATAGTACTAGCACCCAGAAACAACATATTAAAAATCAACATTCGTGCATGCTGTGCTACGGCCGCCATCTTGGAAAATGGCGGCCGATTTTCACTTTTTTGGCCATATCTCACTCACCGTTGGAGATACAAAAAATATTTTCAAACAAAAGTTAAAGACCACAAAGAAATACATCTTTTCAGTTCTGATAAATGTTGACCTATCTCTAACGGTTATTGAGAAAAATTCAAATAAGTAATAACAAAACTTGAATTTTGTTCGAATTTCTGCAGTTGAAGTGGGAAATTTAATTTAACACGTACATTAATCTTTAAGGTTTGGCATTTAGACCTAGGTATTATTGAAATACAAAATATTTGTTAGTTTCTTTTTATTTATAAACATTTTTTAAGTAAAAAGGTAGAACAGTTATTTAATACCTACTTAAAACATTTTGATTATTCATCTTCTTCTACAATCTCAGATTCATCACCCTCCACCTCTGGCGAGTTCTCACATGACAATCCCTCACATTTACCACACATTGCTGAACACAGTAGGCCTGACCGTTTCCACTCACAGTAGTCAGAACACTTCTTACAGTTGCAAGAAATAACATGCATGATTCTATCGGGTGCTGGTGGAAGAGTGGTTGGTAAAGGTTGCAGTGAATTGTCAGCCAAACTCCAACCCCAATGACACGGATCTAAATCATTTCCAAGCCATTTTTGAACTTGGTGATATACACGGAAGCTGTGTTGGGAAGCAGCAGCTGATGTTGGTGGTAGCGTAGCCAAATCAAAATTTGCTTGCAGCCCTTTCTTAGCAGTATATTGGTGGTATACGTAAAATCTGTGCTCATCCAATGTTTTATTCTTTGATTTACCATACAAAGCAATGATAAAAGTCTCTCCTGCTGCTGCAATTTGTTGTTTGGTTGCATTTCTGTCATTGAAAACGCTCACTGTATATCTAAGCCGTTCTTCTTTTTTCAATAAATTTAGACACTTTACTTTCCCTTTTCTGAAAATACTGGATGTGGTGTCACATCCTGACACTGCATGACAGAATAGCAGGACATCTTTGCATTCGTGATGGATCTCCTGTTGTTTGGATATGTTGAACATACTCGCCCTTTTAGAACCAGATTGAGGCCTAAATAACCAAATGTTTTCAGTAGTGGATCTACTTGTTAGTAAGACTAAAATGTCTGTATCCTGAGCAACAACAACTACTTTATCAGTAACTGTAGCACGTTGCAGAGCTACTGTAGTGATCAGTACATCAGCATCATCTGTTGCTTGATGTATTTCGTATCCATTTGAAGCTAGATGGCTGGAGAGCAAAGTGATGAGAGCCTTTTTATTTTTTGGATTAGATAGAAAATCAGCCTGGCTATGAGTAACATAATTATGTTCATCACATTGAACTTCTGGTATGTGATTTCTGTAGCGTAGCATATGGGCTTGTCCTTTAGTAGTTGGGCAGTCTGGATAGCCATCAAATACGATAACAGTATTTTTACCATAGTGTGCATTCACAAATGACTTGTAAGCGTTTACTACATCACCATATGTAGCAGGTTTAGGCCACACTACACAATGCAAAAGGTGTCCTCCATCAAGGATGTATATACAATCCTGTTTAGCAATAATAGATTGCTCCTCTTCTTTGAAAGCAGTAACTAGAGAAGATTTTGTACCTTTTCTCATAGACGATTCGTTAAAAAGCGAAGTAGGTCTAGGTGCCAATTCATATTTAAAACACTCTTTTAACTCTTCTGGAGTGCTATGTAAACAAATGATCCTATTAAATAACTGTTGTACATTGATTGGAACTACTTTTCCTCTGACTGTAACTGATGAGGTGATAGATGCTAATGGTACTACTCTTGCTTTTCTGGGAATAACTACTTCATGAAATGTTTTACCCATTAATGTTGCCATGGAGTTTGTTCCTTTCTTAACAGCGAGATCACACGTCAAAGTACTGTCTCCGACAAAACCAGAAGAAATACTGACGAGGTTACCTGATACTGTAAAAGGGTTATGTTGTCTCATCCAATTCATAAATTTGTCTCTGTCATTTGTGTCCCTCTTCATACTGCTATCTCTTAAATCTTTGTGTTGCTCTGATGTTTCAGTAGATATCCCTGCAAAATCTTCAACTGCTGTGGCAATATCAGATGAAACAGGAGCACACAAAATCCATCTCATTACAGTGTCATCACTGAAGCCTCGACCTCGGGTCAAACCTCCTTCCGTTTTCATTGATCTCATTAGGATTTGCTCAATATTCATGTCTGTCCATATACCTGACCAAGATGGCGGCCGTAGCACAGCATGCACGAATGTTGATTTTTAATATGTTGTTACTGGGTGCTAGTACTATACATATGCAAAGTTTCCCCTTTTATACTATACATATGCAAAGTTTCCCCTTTTAGGGAATTATTTCCACCTAATATGACTGGACTAATTAGAAGTGTTTGCAACGCCAATGTTCGAGTAGGAATCAACGTAAAAAACAACTGTGGATCCGTCAACGGAAGTGGCTGCTAAGATAACCGTGTTCAATTGGGATTTACCAAACTACTTATCAGAGACAGAGTGTGGTATTTGATCCCTGGTGTTTTTAAATTCTCTCAAATTGTTCTAATTAACCGTTGGTAATATATCTTCAACAAATTATAGGTAAAAGAAACAAAAAAGTCCCGCGCGAAATCTAGCAAAACACCGTGTGCAAAAGTTTCAGAAGGATGAATCATCATCAAAAATTTGATCGGTATATAATTCAAAGAATATGTTTTCATCTTGAGAGCGTTTAATTTTTGTTGCAAGATCAGCATTATAAGATATAGACAGGTCTTTAGTTGGCTTCGTCGAGTAATAGACTTTAGTCAAGGCAGCGTCCCTTACTCCGAAGTTGGAATGTTAAAACGTTGGTATCAGCCTTTACGTTTTGCCTTACCACACAAAATCCAGTGAATTAGTAGGCCTACACTAAACACACACATACTGTATAGACTAAATTACTTTTGTGTATCTTAGTCTTGAGCACAGGATAAAGAAAGAAAAGTTGTAAAGGATATAGTTTAAAACCCATTTAAAATTTATTTTCCCAGAGCAAATAGGAACTGAAATGATAATTTATTTAACGCTTTATGGTTTTGTTTAACATCCCACGACGTATGAAAGACGGGGAGTGGAATAAGCTAAAACACGGCGAAAAGACAAAATATTTTACCTACTGAGCTCCCCCCCCCCACTATTTAATGGTAAATTACTTAAAATAGTATTCATGAATACTTTAAAATGGAACGTAGGCCTAAGTGGCGAATCTTTAATTTAATATCGTTCGAGGAGAATGTTGTGCAAAAAAGAAATAGAGCAGAATCTTTATTAGAAAGTAAATAATTCAAACATTAAATCTACAATTCCCCACACAAACACTGAATACAATTTCATATTATATCAGTGACAGGCTATCATTACAATGTAATCGTTAAAATCTAACTGATTGATAAACAAAAAGCAATAAAATGATTGATAACAAACTGCGTACGCATCCGCCTATAAGAAATGTCTTGCACAAAACATTGACAGTTGATTAGCGTGGCTATAAGCCAATAAGGCAAGGCATTTAATCTTTATTACATTCATAAAAACATTTAGGACAAGCGAAAGGTGATAAATCTTTACATAATAGTGAATGAGTTGTTTAGACCTAAACAAGAAAATTTAAAAGTTGACCATATTATATATGAGCTATAGAAGTTGTGTTTGATAGGTTCTTCTCGAAATAATGTTGATAGATTCTTTAAAGAAGTTTCAGCCTTTTCGAAATTGTTAACTTCTTAAAAGAAAACCTGAACATTACTTATTTTAGTTATTTTAATTGCCATTGTGTAGTATTTCTTAATTGCATTCTATCAGAATTAGAATAATAGATCGTACAAATAAATATATTAATTATAAAAGCAAACAACATTAACTGAATAGTCCACAATTCTATCACATAAATGAAACGCTAAACTTGAGTTGAGCGAATTTCCAAATTAAGTTTATATTTTTTAGGGCTTCAACCAACTACCTCACGATGGCACTGAATAGCTGCCTGCGTGTTCGACATATATTACTAGAATTTGTTTGAACGTCAGCCTCCAGCCACGTACCAGAAGCTGCGTCCGCGGTAATTCAGTTTCGCAGAGAAAAGTTGTTAATATACTGAAATCAAACAAATTTACTGAAGATGGCAGTACAAACTTATAACTTAATAAAAATCTATAAGCTACTGCCAAACTGTGATATCTGATGATAAAGGGTAGATATCTTTTTTAAAAATTGAATAAAACAAGGGATTTTAAAAAATTAAAATTTTTACAAAATTGTTAATATCTCGAGAACGAAAGCAGATAATTAAAAACCGATTGCGGCATCGTGTTCTACGGAAAAAAATAGTTTGAAATGATCGGTCACAACCTTACCTTTACATTTCAAAAATAAAAGTTCATTCCAATATGGCGGATCCAAGATGGCGGCAAAAAATGTGAACCTCATCAAAAGAAAGTATAAACTAATCAATGATGTTCGGCGGTGGTTGGGAGTCGATATCTTAAGAAATGCGGAAAAAATTAGGAGGGGGACATTTAAAACTCACCCTGTATATACAATTTTTATTGGCACCCCAAAACGTATTCTGGGAATAATGGTCGTGCTCCTTGACCATAAGTGTTACTGCAATCGCTCACTTTCCTATGAAAATTCGCCAACAAGGATTTTCCTAATAACAATGATGTTGCTAGGGAAGTGCAGAGAGGACGAATCATGCGAACTGGGTTTCGTCAGTCAAAGCACAGAGTAAACAATAAAGATCATTTGTCATCTGTGGAATAACTTTTACCTGTGGTTGTAGATTTCACTAGTCCACTTCTGTAAAACTGAACCAATACTTTGTTCAAACAAAGTAGGTCCGCTGTAATGTTATACGTAATGCCTCAAACACTCTCAGGCCGATTTTTAAAGTTTATAGATGCAGGAATTTGGAGTTAATGATTTTTTTTGTAACAATTTCTGCAATATGTTAAAAACTACGTACCACACATTTTTTAGCAATAGTTTTGCTATTTTCAAATAAATTCCTTTCAAACGATACACCCAGCACGGAAGTATTGTATAATAATTTATGTTTTAGGCTAGCAAACTATGACCTCCCCAAAATTCTTAGTAAAATATTTTGTTGAGTTGTAATCACTGGAACATACCAGGGTTAGCCTGCTTTATATGCATAGAACCTTACAAAATCAAACAGGCGGGAAAATAGTCGCTTTCGGATTTATGTTACAGAGACATTTACTTTATTTTTATCATTAAAACATAATCCGTGAACCATTCTGTAGTATTCGTAAACGAGTTGAGCACAGATTATTTTCTAGAACACTAAAAATACGTTTACAGTATTTAATATATTATAAAGACATAAAGGGATATTGGATTATACTTGATCTCTTTTTTAAATTTTCTTTAAGGCATTACTGTATGCATACAATAATTTTAATTGCTTTAAAATTCAGAACCGCAATGAAACAAACATTATAAGTAATAAACACAACTTGAATAAGCGTATTGTGAGATTCTGTGTTCAAGTCTTATTCTAACAACTTTATAAATTTAACATAAAACTTACTTCTCACCAGCGCTTTTACACTTTTAAAATTGGCATGTGTTTATAATCTAGGTGGCTCTAAATTTAAAAGGATACAGTGTAGCATTTTTTAAATATTTGAAAGTGTAGACCTAGCTCTTGTGAACAAAAATATGGAAGTTTATTTTAAAACTAAATGTTAATAAAATACAATGAATGTAATACCATAATGTAGACTACCTCGGCGTGAAAATGTTTTTAGTACTAGCCTTACATTAATTTACATAAATTAAATAAATAAATTAATACAACTGATCGAACTGTAATCCTACGAAATTTGTTCCTAATTAAAAATAGTTTATGCCTAAAAAATATCAAACAATAACGGGAACTGTACTCCAAGCAAATGTGTAATATAGCAAACAAAATCTACAACGAGAGATTGCATTAAATTAGCCTATTACCCAGAGGCACGTCTTCAGAGATAATAATGTAGACTACGTAGGTCTATAACTAAAATTGTTTTGTCCTATCGTTGCCAAGAGCTAGGAAATTTTATAGGCCTATATTTACTAAACATCACTGTTCATAATATTGAGTTATTAATATTTAAACTCAATTATTTATAGTTAACTATTAATAATTATGGTGTGTATTATTTGCGAATAAAGTAATTGATTTAAAACGCCCTAATTTTTTAAGTAGTCTAACTGTTTTTTTTTTTTTAATTATAAACCAATAACTTTACAAGGTTATAGAAAGCGTTCAAATAATCATTAGATTTGTCGTGTGCTTATGTGAAACGATAATGTTTAGCAATTAATTACAAAGCTATTGTATAAACTTAGCGACATCTTGAAACTTGAAGTTACAAGAGCGAAACTAATAATAACATAGGTCTATTAGTTTTCTACTGTTATTATGAGTTTCATTAGAAATGGTTAAAACAGATGTTAGTTTTTATAGGCCTACGCCATTTTAAAATTTGTTCAATTGTGCATATTGACTTTGTATTATCTCTAGATTTGTTCTGTTAGTCCTATTAAGTTTTCTATTGATTTAATCCTATATATAAAATCAAGTCAAAATACAGTTTTCACCTTTTCATACCTAAACGTTTAACTTAATTAAATTTTCGAGTAAAATTTGCGATGAAAAATGTTCGCTTTTTAACGATTAATTAATTATTGTTTAGGTTATAACATTATTTAAAACAGAAGAATACATTAATTCATTTTAAACTGTCCGCTATTTTAAAACCATTATTATCAAATTTGATCCAGTTATATTTACAAAGATGAAGCCTATTATGTTTATATTTATTACTAACAGGCTGCAAATAATTAGGATTTCAACATTTATTTCAGTAACTATTTATAGACTTGAAACTTATTTTGATGAAACTCTTGTGCGGGATCTGAACTAATAATGAAATTCGCTTTAGATTCATTAAAAGATATAAATCGTCTCTAAATACCGACAACGGTGATAAATGCGAACAAAGTAGACCATGATAAACATAAAGGAAAAATAAAATCTGTTGGTAATTGAAATTAAAAGCATCTCTCACAAAAAAAAAAACAGTTATTTTTTTAAATAATGCTCAGTACAATTTGCTGAAAAGAAAACATTCAGGCCTATGCATAGTAATGAGTCTAACACCATTTGGAAAGGACGGTAAAAATTAGGTGATTGATTGCCTTAATTGATTTGTAAAATAATTAGGTAAAACATAACGTTTTATCTGACTGAGTACCTAGAACGAAATTACTATTTTAATGTTTTGCATTGTGTGCATCAAAGCACAGGCTATAGAATATCCTATACTACAGAATATAGTAATTCTATAGTCTGTGATCAAAGTCAGATAGTCTGTGATCAAAGTCAGACAGGTACCGATCCAGAAACACACTTTAGGGGAGCGGAATACCGGGGGGTCTGATACAGCGCATCAAAGCAGACTATAGAATATACTATACTACAGAATATAGTAATTCTATAGTCTGTGATCAAAGTCAGACAGGCACCGATCCAGAAGCACACTTTAGGGGGAGCGGAATACCGGGGGTCTGATTCCATACTCCCAGAGGAAAGGGGGTACGGGAAATTTTTGAATATTACAACCTTTAAACTGCCCACATGGTTTCAGGACTTATAAAATTACTTTTTCGATGGACAGTAATCGCCGTATTTATCCTAAACGTCTTCAATGTCACTTGAGCTATAACTAAATTATATCCTACATGAAGACGACGACTTTGTTGTAACGCGTTTGGCAATTAAACGTATTTTTGTGAGAATTGTGTTCTGCAGTTTTATTTTTACAAACTTAATATTGTCTTTACAAAATTGCGAACTTTAAAACACGATAGGCATACTCGGTTTGTTAAAATTGAAAAAGAAAAATTTCTCAAGTAGGCCTATCTTATATCCTACTCATCAAAATAAGTCAAATAAATAATAGGCCTAATGTTACATTTTTAAAAGTAAAAAATCACGAGTTTCGAACATTCTCTATATCCTAATACAATGTTGCACAGTCTGTAGATAGAAGAGCACTTAAATCATCTAAAGTAGTTCCTGAAATAATAAGCCGGTTTCATATTTTTCTATTACAAAAACCTCCGTAACAAACTGTATATTTTTATCTAGGGTTTGTAGGCCTTGATATACAAACAACAGACCTAACGGTCATATCCATTGCTTTAGGGTGGTTTTACCTGATTGGCGATCCAACATAGTAAATAAAAACTGCTGCCTACTTATTAAATGATAGCAAAAGAAAGTGATATTTGATCAAATAAATTTGGTTTCACAAATTAATCCTAACCGAAGGGAACTCTTACATACCCTACTACCTTCTGGTAAATTATCACCATTACTTACTAGTAGGTAAACATTTCTTTAATTCAAAGTTTACAAATAATTAGTAGAATACCGCCTGTGTTCGAAGTTCGACCAATTTTGCTTGTAAAATTACGAAATTTAACTTGTTTATAATAGAAATAGTTTCTCTATATTTTATATTATTTATTAAGTGTAAAAGGTTTTACTTGCAACACAAATTTCCAAATAAAAACACTAAAAATGAACGCAAGTTAATAATAGGGTAGGCCTATATTATTTGAAAGGCAGGTGCCATAGCTGTGCACACACATAAAATCATGTGTGTATGTTTATTTTATTTTACCTGCCTTAATAGCAACACACAACAACTTTCAGCTCATCCCAACCATAAACGCGATTAAAATGCTTTTATTTAATTTGTTGAAACGTTTTATATGAACATAGGCCTATTATGTGAATATCGAATATATTAAGCAATGACTCAGAAAACACATTTTTATATTCATTTCTATTTCCTTTTATATAGCCTAACATGAAATTCTTAGAAGTGAATAATTAAACTATTAACGGTGGAATAATTTAATAAATAAATAATGATGGCCTACGGTAAGTGATCATTAAATTCGAAAGAAATGGAAATGGGAAGAATTTGTTTTGCATAATTTGCTTGTAATATTTTCCGTGCAGGGATGGCTTACCCCATACAGCCTTGAATGTGATCAAATTGTTTTCATTTAATAATTGGTTGAAGATTTTGTATTGAATAAACGGTACCAGAAACTGGCACATACTTTCTCACAAACATATTTAAATTATTAAACAGATTCACTGTGACTTCATAATTGTATAAAGTAGCAGGAGACCCGATACATTAAAGTAGGAGAGTAACCAAGGCCGGAGTAACTAATAAATATTATTATGAGAATTTTTAGAAAGAAGCTGTTTTTTGCCTATGGTTGGGTACATTGAGGATAATACAAATAAGCTAAATTTGATCAAAATCGTTTGAGCCGTTTTTTATGAAGAATAATAACTGATTTTTGAGAGGGTTTTGGCCAAAAAGGGGGTCGTTTTTCAAAAAATGTCAAAACTACTTTTCGTGCATCTATACAGGCCTAATTAACATGTTTGGTGCAAATTTGTTCGAAATCGATCGAATAGTTTTCTCTCTAGCTAATAATAATAATATTTATTAGTAACTTTAATACATACTTTAATGTATCCCCTCTCCTACTTTAATACAATTATGAATTTACAGTGAATTTGTTTAATAATTTAAATAGGTAGGCCTATGTTTGTGAGAAAGTATGTGCCAGTTTCTGGTACGGTTTATTTTATATTCATGGACATAGCAACCAACTGCATAAAATAACAGATAAACAGCTGATTCTAATAACCGGCATAGTAACACAATTAATTTTAGGTTAGGCCTAGTTTATGTAACTTGTCCTGACTGCAATATATAGCCCCACACCTAATTTGTTTGCTTGCACATCTAAGGCAAAGTAGAAAGTAGGCCTAGGCGAATGATATAAGTTTCGTTCCCACCTTTTATAATAAAGACTAAGAAAAGGTAGACCTATCTACTACAATTTTGAATGTTTACGACTTAATATAACGATGATAACATTTTGGTCTTCTACAAAAAGGCTGAGCATTCATACGCCATAAACGAATATTATGACACATTAGGAACAAATTCGGGAATGTTCGATTTCCACATAGTTGTTCAGGTGATATTTGTTATCTAATTAAGTTTTTCCTTTATGAAAGCCTGTAGCCTATTAAGTTATATTTGTTCAATAAATTTGAAGGCTCAGCCTACATGCAGAAAATTCATAATGAAGTCATTACATTCATAAATCTATTTAGTAATTTTAAGAGACTCGTGCTTTTTAATACAATAATAGCTGAACTATAGTAATTAAATTGTAAAGTTTACACACTTTTATTTAATTTAATGTAGTGTTCGTTTAATTTTTCTCGAGCACTAATTCTTTACAAAACAATCCAAATAATAGTATATTATAAATTTAAACTAGATTCCCATTTATATTTACCTAAAAAACAAAATAGACCTAATGCAAAACAAATTGTGTAAGGCTTATTGACATTTTTGTTTGAATGGTAAGTTAACGAGTTGCGTGTTTGAATGTAATTAACACTGCTTATAATCATTTCACATTTCATTTAAAATAATGCATGTTTCGTCGTCCTAACGAATCACCACTTCGCTAAAAATTTGACGGGAGAAGTTTCGCGGTTGTAAGCGACTTTTATCAAAATCCTACGGTAGTGGCAAGGTAAATAACTCCCGTAAACATTTTCCATTACTAACACAACATTCAGATGAGAAAGAAAGAAATATAAAGATAAACATTAAAAAATAATAGGCCTTTGATTAACTAAACCGAGTTCTGCTATTGTTCACAACAGGTTGAAAACATTTTAGTTTAAATGTATAGACTAAATATATTGTGTGTAATTAAGCCTACTAAAACTATCAGGCTTGTGTGTATATTGTTTTCAAAACTATCAGTTTTTGTAAAATGTCAAATTTATCAAATAATTCTGATTTGCAGACGAATTAAAAAAAAGTTTCTAATTGAGTTTATAGAAATACCTACATAAAACAATATTCAAGCCAATAAGATAAAATAATTTATTCCAAGCTAGACATTTGAAAGTGGTTGCCATTAATAATTTTCATTTTAAAACTGTCAAAATTCTTAGATAATATTCTACTATCGTTTAAAACATAGACGTCAAAAGCAAGACAAGAAGTCATTGAATAGGCCTATAGCTTTAATATCAACAAATAATGTAGGAAAATTAGTATTGTGTTGTTGTGCAAGTTAAGGAATAGGCCTATAAGTAAAAACAATTAATTTATGTTAATAAATTGTTTAAATACAACAATATTTGAATAGGCCTAATGGTAAAATCTATGACTTGGAATACAAACCCAACATTTATTTACAATATGAAGGCTAAGCCCAAATTTAGCTAGATTTTTAAAGGTTATCAAAGTTCTCTCTAGAAAGACATTTTGTTTTGCATTTTTTAATACAAATAAACAATATTTCTAAACTCTGACGAAAATAGAATTTGTTTATTATAGTATTCATATTGTTTGGCTTAAACTATTTGAATGGTAGGCCCTATAGGCCTATATTTTTATTTTTAAATATTTGAAAATCAAAACGTTTGAAACGAGGGATAGCTTATATTAACATTACTAAATTTATCATTAAATCATGTATAATGTATATTTTGTTTATTGTTTTAGAGAAGCACCAAAGTTTTAATTTACAATTTTACATTTGCACTAAAACATAATATTGCAGGAACATACCCTAATATTCTTTTGGAATTTTTCGGAATTAATCTGTAAATGTAGTATTTTAGCCTATAAAAAATGAAGTTTTATCAACAAATTGTGGTTTTACTGGAATTGTTTAAACATTTTTTTCAAAACATGACAATGTTATTGTGTAAATAATCAATGCAGTGGTTAGGCCTTGATTGTTTAAAACATAGTCTACACACAGATTGAGGTTAGACCTAAGCTACAATAAATGCCAGGTAATCAGAATTGTTTACTTAAACTATTAGAACCAACCACTGAAAATAAATAGTCACCGTTTTCAGCGTACATAATCTTTGACTTAACCAGACCAATACAAAC
>JAGFPH010007965.1:26327-40211 GCA_018207615.1 Philaenus spumarius | reverse complement strand
CACGATGATTTTTGTACGTATGTGTTGCATACTTTAATCCAATTTTTCTCTTGTCGCAACATACAATAGTAGGATCCAGAATTGTAATCGCGACCTTGATGAAAAATGGCACTAACAACCTTAAACTTTTTATGACAAATTGTAACTTCTTTAGTAGGTACTTGATTTATGTTGTAAGTTTTCTTCGTACAAGATCCAAATTTGTCGATTGACAATACCTCAAGTTTCAAAATTAATGATGAACACAATAATTTTATTTCAGTGTTTTTAATTCTTCGTGTTTTGCAACCTTTATTGCATTCATCTACTTCGGGCCATAAATTAAAATTATGATCGCATATATACTGCAATGTATAAGGTTTATCATTGTTTAGTGGTAAAGTTAAGGTATAACATACCCAATAACGAAATCAGTTGCAAGTCTTTCGTCGCAACTTTGGCACCTTAAAACCGTTCTAATTTCATGACCATAAAGTTGCTGTGAAATAGGAAGATTTATGAACAAATCATTTATAAAGTCACAAACATCGTATTGAAGTGACGATATATATTTTTCATGCACAAAGTTTTTCAATTCTTTGATATCACCGCTAGATAATTTATTTAATTTATACAATTCATATAACCGTTTAAAGATGGAGTGATCTTTGCTTTCCAAAAAAACTCGTCTTAAGCTTTGGTTATTGAAAAAACTTTGCAAAGTAGTGTTTACATAGTCAGAATAATCATTTGTTAAACCGTGAACATTCCATTCTTCGGCAGCAGCATTGAGAGCCTTGTTTTGAGCCAATAAAACATTTTTTGAAAGGGCCCACATATTATCAGAAATTTGATGTTTCATCGTTACTTTTTTCGATCGATCAAAAGGCTGTAAATTTGGACGAAAACGTCGCCTCCTTTCATTATATTCTAGTATAGCCTCATCGCTAGCTTTAATTTTCAGTGGGTCAAAATTAATAAGATGTAAACCTTTAAGCTCAGTTATTCGCGATAAAACAACGTAAGTTTGACCACATGCAAATATAGTGTTACCAGCATCTACACAAGCGTTTTGCAAACTCAATCCTTGACTACTGTGAATAGTGATTCCATAACTGCAACAAAATGGAAATTGTTTTCGCACTACACAAACATTGTCCAAAGCAATGCATTTGAAATCCATACGCTTTACTGAATAGTGTTTTTTATCGGAATCGAGGCGTATTTCGACGGTATCAATTTCTCCATTATTACTAGTTTTAGTGATGGAGACAATTGTCGCCAAGGAACCGTTAACTAATCCAGTTGTGACATCAATATTCCTCTTAATCTTTATTCTTGCCCCAATTTTAATTGTTATTACACGATCAATGGCACATTGCTCATTTTCATCTTTGGCTAAAATTTGATTAACTTTTTTCTTCATAGTATTGGTGCATTTAAAAGAATCTTCATCTATAAGTTTTATTTCTTCACCTGGTAATCTAGTTAACATTGCCTCATTCAAAATGTGACACATAATTATGGTTGGCAAAAGACAAACAGTATCCTCAGGTAACTTTTCCAGATAACAGCATATTTCTTGCACAATTTCTTCACGATAATTACTTGAGAATACAATTTTTCTTTCGTTCAAAATTGTAATGTCTTCATCAGTTGCCCAACCTAATCTGATTCGTGAAAGTATTTCAGAGTATATTTTGTCATTTTTTTGTCGCTGATTTATTGTCAATTCATCGTATTCAAACAAATTCCATAGATCGCAAGAATCCATTCCACCAACATATTTTTCAACATCATTTCTGGATACTGTCTTAAAACAAAAACCTTCCTTGACAGGTGGAAGTTGAAGTAGGTCACCAAATAAAATGATATGTACTCTTCCAAAGTATGGGTCATCCAAATCATGTGTATTAAAAATTTCACACAATCTTAAGTGTATATACAAAAGGAGTAGATTTGAAACCATTGATATTTCATCTAAAATGAAAAGAGTAACATTTTCCAATTGTTTTCTAATTTCTTTTATGGCTGGTGCTGATAGTTCTTTATATTTTGCTGTGTCATTTTGTTTTACAGGTAATTGCAAAAGCCTATGTATTGTTAATCCACCTATGTTAAAAGCTGCAACCCCCGTTGGTGCCGCAACTGCGGTGTCTTTATCACATTCAATTTTATTGAACATCTTTAGAAGCTCTGTGACAAAGCTTTTGCCGGTCCCACTAAATCCACTCACAAATTTTCGAACAGGTTTGTCTGAACATTTAATCGCACTGGATATGTCTCTAAATACTCTAGCTTGGTCTTCATTTAACATCAAGATTTTTTTCTCGTACACTTCTCTGTCAACATTAACATTATCGGCAATATCTTGGAAGTCTTTCATTGCCATTTCTGTTTCAAGAGGCACACAGCCATCTGGAAATATGTCATGATCCGGTTGAGACTCGGTTGTTTCTTCAGTCATTTCATTTTGAACTAACTCTTCCATGGTTTTCATAGCATCTTTAATTTTGGTAATTTTTTCATGGTATTTCATTGCTTCTTCTAATTCAAATTGTTTTTTACGGAACGCATCTTTGTAAGATGGTTCACTTCCTCTCAACTCATCGGTGTTTCTCCACGGTTGAAATAATAATAATAAAGCGTAAAAATAAGCTTCTGGTTCGCTTATTGGGTTGTATTCCCAATGATTAATCAAATGGGGTATCTTTCGCTTCTTACAAAATGATTCGTTTGGCATGGAATAGTATTCGATTTTGCTTTTTTTTGCTGGTTCTCTTTTGTCAACATCAAACCACCGAGCAAAGTCGTAAAGGCATAGAGTTTCCAATTCCGCTGGGCGCAATGGATAAAAAGTATCGATTAAACTATCAAGAAATAAATTTGTTGCATCTGCATTTAGCTGCTGTATTTGTTTGAAAGGTTTAATTTTTCTATTTCTAATTGCTCTAACGTCTAGCCATCTTACTGTTGTAGCTCGATCAGAAGCATGAAGCGACAGACTTAGTAGAATATACGCTGCTTCAAAAGCTCCACATTCTCTGTGATTCAAAACTCTGTAAGCATACGACCATAACTTACTTATCAAAGATTTATTATTTTGTATTTCAGAAAACTTTATATCATGAGAACCTTTTTCTCCTTTAGTAGCATATGCAGTTATGTACGAAGTTAACGTGTAAGAATTTTCCGGTATAAATTGTGCGTCCATATTTCCTTCCCATATAATTAAGAGATTAGGCATATTATCATTAATAAAGCATTCATTTTCGTTTCTGGGCAAATCATAAATTCTATTCTTTTTTTTCATTTTTCTTCGATTAGAAATGGCTTGGGATACAGATCTCAAAACTAATCGTGGAGTTACAGGGCGTGGAAATCCGAAGCGGCATTTATTTTTTACTCCTGCATTTGTTTTAACTTGTCTCATGCAATAATTATTATCTTTATGCCGTTGGTAGCTCATTACTTTTCTATGTAAATCTGGTGATTGTTTTTTATCTGGTATGCGACATGTAACATGTTTTAATATAAATTCAGCTACTTCTTCGTTGGTTGAAACGCCATAAATAGGGGCATTTTCAATCCAAAATAAACAGTGATAATGAGGTGGGCCACGCCCTTGAAATTCGGTGCAATAATAAAAATGAAGTACTTTTCCAATTGGGTTTGCATTTGAATGAATGTATGCCAAAATAGCTTTAAATTTGAGGTAAAAAAAAATAGAAGCAGATACTGGGTCTTTTGCAATCAACTCGCTTACTGAGCGCTCATCATTCTCCCAGTGGTTAACTTTTTTTATAAATTCTGCCATGTCCGACCACATCCATTCACCAGGACTGAAAGTAATAAACCAAGTGGCAGGTCCATACTCTCTCACCATACAATTTAAATCATTTCTAACTCTCTTCCAGTAGTCTTTAGTGCCAGGTAACCTAGCAAAAATACTTGTCATACTGTCCTCTAAGTCGCCTTTTTTCAATTTTTCAATCAACTCGGCAGCTGTACACATATTGCGTGGATTTGTAACATTTAACTTGTGAAAAATTCCGGCATTGATCTGTCTCAGATTGCTATTAAATAAACAGAAGAACAAATATTGGTTATTTAGTCTATACTGTGGATGTTTTGATGTCAATCTCGACCTGATAAAATCAAATTCTCTCAATTTTACACTTCTTTCATCACCTTGGCCATATTTTCCACTTGGAAATAAATCAGGAAAACATTTAATGTCCAAATCGCTCGCGCGGTTGTCATATGGATTTGCATGAACCTGCAGCATTTGATACAATTTACTGTCTTTTTCATTTAATTTTTCTCCATGTAAAGGATACATAGTGAACTGTTCATAGTATGGATCACATTCGTCTTTCTGAGTGAGTAAAGCTCCATTCTTTTTAAGATTGTCCAACTTATCAATTTCGTTCTCTACTGTTGTTTCATTGTCACTTGCATTCTCTTCGACAATGCCTTCTTGTACATCGTATTGCAATTGATGATTATTTAGCGATAATATCAAATCTTCGTGTTTAGATGGAATAAGTATTTTATAATATAAGGGATTGGTTTGTTTCAAAATGTGAAGTGCTTTCCAAACTTTTTTGATATCAACTAAATCTTCCCAAATAATTTTAGTTTTTCTTGTGGGATTAGATCGCACTACAATGAATAGGTTCGTATCAGTGTTAAGGGGATCAGTATCCGGGCAAATTTTTTTCAAAGTTTCATTCAGCGGCAAAGGCAGGTGGAACGTCCGACCTTGAACTTTATCTATTTTGACATAATGAGGTATATTTTTTTTTGCAACTGTATCTAATTTCACGATTGTTTGAAAAGCTTTTACTCGCTGGATTAATAATTTCTCAAAATTATTTAGATCAGCAAGTTCTTGTGGCATAGTTGGTGTAAATAGATTATTAAGGATGCACATTGATTGCAAAGTGTTAGTTTTTAATTTGTTATAACAGTTATTGCAAATTGTTGTATCTTCAATGCCCTCTTGATGACAGTAGTGTAATAATTGTTGTGCGTAGTTTTCTTAATCATTGCGCTGAACACTAAGCAAAGTACAAATGCCATTCAAATTTGACACATCTTCAATATCTTTTATATTTTTTCTTGAATAAAGTCTTTCACAACATATACATGGCACAACGGGCGGATCTGACATAATTTTGTTGTACTTTCTAAGTCCTTCTTTCATGACTTCTTTGATTTCAGTCTCATCCAAACAAATTTCTCTATTTAATGAGGTGATTGGAGCTGAAAAATTCTGTGCTTGTTCAATTTTTGTTTTTAATTTAATAGCATCACCAGCTTTAAGCGCATCTTCAATAGCATGAATTTGTCTGTACAATTGTTTTAATAAATTAATTTTACGCTTGAGTGTACGTAATTGAGGGTAGTGAAATGCTAATACATTCAAATATAAAAATTTCGAGCCACATGATAGTGAATTCATATAACAAACAAGAGTATGTCCTTTTTTTTTAAAATTTCTACCTTCAGCCGAACAAATATCAATTTTGTTTAAGTACGGATAAGTATTCACATACGTTAAATCCATAAAGTCTAGGAAGAGATTTTTTAATCCTTTCAATATATCTGGATCAGCCTTTTTACAATAATCTTCACAGTGCCAAGCTTTACCTTTCACATTATTACCCTTAATCAATGGGAGAATATTTTCGACCAGACCATAGTCATTAACAATGAAAACTGTTTTCTCGGTAAATGTTTTTTTAAAATAATTATATCCAGTTTGAAAATACAATTCTCCGGTTGATATATGTTTCGGATCTCCACACAGCGCTGTTAAAGCACAAGATTCATTATCATCTATTGGCATACCGCCCAAACGAGAGAGCGCAATTTCAATTGTTGATTTGATTTTTTTGAGGTTTCTCTTCATATTAGACTCAAGTTGGTCCCTCAAATAAATGCAATCAGTTACAAGCTTATCTGCTTCCATTTTTTTACTTGCATCAGAAGCATGTTCTAACTGTGCACAAACACGTTGTATGAAAAATTCTTTTTTCTGGAGTAATTTTTGTGTTGAACTTACTCTGATATATTTTTTCTTGATCTTTTTACCTAATTTTACTTTTTCAGACATTAGTTGTTTTTTTAAGGAATTATCTGTTTTTTTACGGTGTGTTATGTAATATTTGCGGTTATACTCTGATATACTCTTTGGTACATTGTAGCTGCAAGTGTACTTTTTTTTCTTTTTTTCTAAAATTGTTTCTTTATTTTTTTCGTAATAACTTTTCTTTTCTTTCAAAATTTTTCCTATATTTTTTTTATAATAAATCGTATTACTTCTTTTTCTTGACAAGTTTTCTTTATTTACCGATAAGGCGTCTTGCCATTCACAACTATGGTTGTCAAGTAAAGCGTTGTTACCGGCCCAAGGAGACTCAAGTGAAGTGAATTCACCCGATTGTACATGTATCAAAGTTTCATCAATAGATTCATTCTGATTGTGATTTGATTCTGGATTACTTATAATTTCTATTTGCGGATCAATATTTTCATTTACACTTTCTAAAAATAAAATATAGGGTTGACCATGATTGAATGCCCATGACTGTTCATGAATTTCAGCGTCGTCATTAGTCATTAGCCAATGGTCACCCTCGCGGAGCAAGTTAGTGTAATGACCGGATGTTAAAGAATAGCCATGGTGAAAAATTACGCTACTCACTCGAAAGCTTTTATTCGCAATGGAAATAATATCCCTAATTGGATCTTTTAGTTTGAATTCTAAGTTTTTTGTATGTTGCTCATTAAATATTCCTAGTTGCACAGCTAAAATGTTAAATCTCACTGCTACAGTTAAAGTGTCTACCAGTAAGCCTGAACAGATTTCACAGTTTTGATCACTAGGAATAGAACTCAAATTAATATTAATCAAATTTTGTATAGTGTTATTGCTGTTGTTATTGAAGTTAAGCCTCAAATTAAGAACACAGTCAGTACCGAAATTAGGATCTCTTTCATATTCGCAATTACTGCACTTTGTCATGAAGAACCTTTCAAAGAAAAGATTATCATTGAGAACTTGAGAAAGGATACACAAATGTTCAAAAAATTCTGCAGCACATTGTTGTTTAACTTTCCCGAACTCACTTCCAGCAATCATTCGCAAAATAATAACATCAATGTTACCTGAGGCATAATTATTAAGAAAATCTTTCAAAATGTCATTTTCACTTTGCATAAGTTGTTGTCTAATTGTCGAACAGTAGAACATGCTTTGCACAATGGAATTAGCATAACATGATACCATGTCTTCGTTTGGAAGCTGTTTTAAAATCCAATTATTAGAACCTATTTCATTCAGGTTAAGATTGCGCGCTTCTTTAAACGTAGATGTAGGCTCTTTTTGCGAATTTTGATGACAAGTGTAATCTTTATTCGTAATTTTCTCATTGTTTGGACATCCAGAATCATCATTTTTTAAATTCTTAGTTACAGTAGATTTTTTAACAGTGATTTTTTCATCGTAATAGTTTTTATTGTACTTTCTAATTTTCGAAGATTTTGAAAACACCGTTTTCTTTTTACGCTTTTTAGAAGATTGCGAAATACTACGCACTCTTGAATTATTTTCACTTTCGTTAGATATTTCAACTGGTTGATCATTTTGCGAATCAATGTCAATAAGCGATACTTTTTCCAGTACAGAGTGTTTAACATTTTTTAAACGTTCCATTTCTTTCGCATGAGCGATGATATTATGTTGGTAGTAACGTAGATTACTTTTGGAGAAGCGATTCTCAATCGGTTGGAAATAGTAGGAAATTCAGACAACTGTCTACTGCGAAGATTTAATAATATTAATTAAATGTGAATGTATGGTGTAATATATATTCCGGATTTAAACTGAAAAAAAGAGAGATTGCTAAAGCAATTGTAAAAAATGTTCCATCTATTGCATAACTTTGTTTTTAAACTTTAATAAATTGAACTTGCAAATTAAATTTAAAAAAATATGGATGAAGAATATGCAACACCCTCATACAGTCTGCATCTAAGCTTCCAGTATTCATAGTATCATAGAATTAATTTGCTGGCGCCCCCACTAAATTAATGAGCAGCCTGAATGGATCCAGAAATATCTGAAATATTAAAATAATAGATTTAAAATAAAATGCAAAATAACATAAGTCTATGTAAAAGAAATAATTTATTACGTAACAATTCATGTATTAGTTGTTTAAAAACGTAGTTAATTATGTTAATAAACGTGCACTGAAGTTGAGGAATTGACCTATAGAAACTGAGGTTCGACATTTATTCATTCAACACTACGAAAAAATTTAAATATGGTTCATTGTAACTAAAACCAATATATTATGCGCCCTGTCAGTTTAAAGGTACTAATTTAAAGGTAACAAATTATAAATTCGCAGTATGCGGCTGGAGGGAGGGGGTAAGCGAATCTATGCCAGCGCCCATAGATAACCAGTTAGCGTCCTAAATAAAATGAATACAAAAAATATATTAAGTTCAATAGTTCATTAATAGATTATTATAAATAAATAAAATAAAAGTTCAATAATATTTAAAAATCAAGTATTTTATTACCGTGTCAGCAATACATAATATATATACTTTATTGAAACTATGCGTATTGCTACATGGGTTGCACTCTAGTGTTAATTGCCCACTCCGCCGCTTGGATCGCTGTGACACGTCTGTTGGTCAAAACAATTCGATCCGTATCAAGTTTACATCCCTATCATTTTCAAACTTCGCCATTTATCTCGTCGTAAGACCAAACAATTCCGAGTTTAAACATTGGGATGTTTCAAGGCATAAACATATAGTAACAATAATTGCAGGATTAAACATAACCTAAAAGCTATGTTTAAGTAACACGGAGTAGGCCAATATTAAAATATAGTAGGCCTATTTCACTATTATTTAAGGCACGTTTTACTTTATTCTGACAAATTAAATAGTGAAACCTGTGAAACAGGCCTAAATCTCCTATAAATATATAGGCTATGTACAAACATTAAAGTAAATTAATAAATTATTTATATGATTTCAAATTAAATTGTGAAATCAAACCTAAATTCAGTAACAATTATTACATATCCTGAAAGCTATTATTTAGAATTGAGCTAGGCCGTTATTACAAAATTGAATTTTATAATAAAAGCACCAAATAAACATTCAAATTGTACTATTACATTAAATTAATTATTATACATTACTTACAATGAAATAATAATGTAGGCCTACTGTGATTTTTAAAACAAACTTGAAGTTGTAAACATAACCTCAAACTATGAGGTTTACATTTAACTGGGTTTACAGAGATTGGTTAAATCAGCTGTTATATATTTATTATCTTTTAGAATGGTATGAGTTCATGCCTTGGTTCATGGCCTGAGCATATATGCATTAGGCCTATTAGGCGTAATCTTTTGTGAATCAAAGCAATTTGTTTTAAAGGTTACTTCAATATTACTTAATAAAATTACTTCAAAACCTTACATAAGCACCTAGGAGCTTCACTCTATCCGTAGATATCCTCAGTTTTACATAAAAATCTTTCAGTCAAGAGATTTTCTTCTTGAAAGTCAGTCGCTATAGTGCGTCTTGAGAACAAAAAATTACTGAATTTCGCGAGATGAATTGGAGCAGACTAAAATATGAAAATACGATTGCGGATAGAAATCTTAATTATATTTTTAGATAATGGTATTGACGGAAAGCTTAGATTACTAGCTTTCAAAGCACATGTCATTCTTGGTGAATATCTTTGCAGATAATTAGTTATGAGCAAAAATAAAAGTGCTTAACCTAAAAAAAATTGAGTTTCGAGTATACAGCAAAGGGCTGCGCTGGTACCTATACTAGCCAACGCAGCCCTAACGGGCTGCTCGATGTTTGAAAATATACAATTCGTAAAGTTATTCCTAATTACACCGAATTATCTTTTCTAAGTTATCTACAACAATAATGTTTTACTTCATTTGCAGCTGTTGGAAGTTACAATATGTATGCAATTAGTAATTTACCTTACACTTTAACTATTACACAACATAGAGATGTTATGAAAAAACGTAAATATTTATATACGTATTTTAAATATTGAAATTTATTTGCTAATAACAAATTATTAACTCTGAATGGCCGGTTCTTAACTTCACACAAAGTGTGTAATTAATATGTCCTGTTCACCTCCAGGTTCTTCTCCTCAAGGTAAGGTTGTAGCCAGGAGGGGAGGGGTCAACTCCCCCCCCCCCCGAAATTAAAAAGTGCAAATTAAATTATAAAATAGACAGCACAACAGAAGATTCAGAAACATATTTTAAATAATTGTGCATGGCATGCATATTGATATATAGATTTACTGAACGTACAATAGACATGGATGCAGTGGGGTTACAGCCTTACTCTCTTGTGAGCTTGATCTTATCTAAAATAAGAAAACTATGAAGGTTCGACAAAAATACTTTACTCCAACAAAACACGCAATGCATTGTGTATTGAAAATACCTCCAACATGGGTTTTGGCGTGCGAAGCACGCAATGCTCTGTGTATTGAAGATTCTGTCAATACGAGGGTTGGCGTGCAATGCACTGTGCGTCGGCCGCTTCTCATAGTGTTCAGTGTTAAGCTCACATGTGCGACCTTAGCAGTGAACGTGTTAAAATTGTCTAAATTCAAATCCCCCCCTCCCGAAAAGTATTCCTGGCTATGGCCTTGCCTCAAGGAAATGTTACTTGAAGCATAAGTGCTATGGTTACAGTGCGAATGCAATCTTGAAGCTACTGATCACTACTTTTCTTATATAATTCTAAATTGTATATATGTTTTAACTGTTTAGCATAGTGTTAGAAACTTTAAATTAGTTGTGCATTCAAGTATCACAGGCCAGCCAATATGAAAGTGTAATTATTTTACTATTTTTAGGCCTCGAAAAGGGCCATCACATTTTGAACCGTTAGATCTATTAAGAAATTTTGTCATTCTATTCTTTCCCTTCAAAAACTAGATTATTTATAAGTCAAAATTTAAATGATGTAAACTTAGATACAGAATTTAAGAATAGATTAGAAGTATATAGAGCAAAGCCGCATAAATTAATATATCTACTTACACAATTTGAATTCAATTTAAAGTCGTCCCAGGTAATATTTTGGTTTTTAATTTTCGTTAAGTTATAATTATGTAACGGATTAAAACAAACTCATTTGGTTTTAATTTATAAAGGTATCAAAAATGTAAACGCATTAGTTATTTAATACCATTGTATTTGGATAACCTTTTATTATTCATGATCTATGGTAATACTGAGTTAACATTATAGTTTCACGAAATTAAGCAAATTGGAGAACTATAAATACGGTGTGCATAGCTAAACAGTATTATTTTCCGGTAGGCGGGTTGTGTCAGAAGGGCACTTGAGACGTAGAGAAGTCAGCAAGAAGATGTTTGTCATGTTTTAAGATCAGAGCTTTAAGTTTTGATGTTTTATTGATTAGTTTTGTGGGAAAGGATTAGCGTTTCGATTATTTTAAATTTGAAGATAAAAGCAAAGCTTAGAAAAAATATTATTAGTAACTAGTAGTATAAAAAATTTGTAATAAGCACCTCTGTTACTAATGTGTATATGTGTGGTCCAAAATAACTTATAGAATTGGAGAGACTTGTCACGCCCATATTACTCCATATTAAGTCTATTAACATTTTCTTAAGAACCAAAAGACTTAGGGAAATCCATAAAAAAAACACACTTTTTCCTAGTGCGCTCCATGACATTTTTGTAAAATTTACAAGTATTTTTTCTTTCATTTCAAAAATGGTTTGTAATTTTATCTGTTCAAATTTTCATAAAATATTTTTTAGCAAAGCAAGAAGAACTTTAAGAAATAAAATTATAAGAAAGCACAAAAAATATCAATAAAATATATTATATTATGTATTTCTTAATGTGATTTTTAGTAACTTTGACCCCCCCCAAACTCCCCAAAAATTTCGAATTTTTTGAAAACCTTTCTTAGCGAGCACTTAAGAGCCTAAGAAGAAGCTACATACCAAATTTCATTCCAATCCGTTCCGTGGTTTTTGAGATTACGTGATGAGTGAGTCAGTGAGTGGTATTTGGATTTTATATAATACTAGCTGACCAGTACGGCGTTGCCCGTAGTGGTTGGTATTTTCAGTCTTTTTAACGTGATTGTATTCTTTTTAAGTGTTCAGTCAGTGAGTGGTATTTAACTTTTATATATATATATAGATCTTAAATAATATAAGCACTATTGTCATAGTAATAAAACATCTGAAATTATGATTTTAGTAACTTTGATCCCCCCGAACCCCTCCTAAAATTTCGAAATTTTTCATACCCTTTCTTAGTGAGCACCTATGGCCCTAGAGGAAGCTACATACCAAATTTCATTTCAATCCGTTCGGTGGTTTTTGAGAAATCGTGATGAGTGAGTGAGTGAGTGGTATTTCGCTTTTATAATATATACCGTAGATATATAGATAACAGTAAATTTATCAGCATGATATAAGCAATTTACTGCAACTGCATGGTTTTAGGCCTATGGTTAGCCTAAGCATAGTCTATATACAGACGGGCAAAGTTTAAAACTTGTATTTATAACAGGGTTAGTGTCCCCAGAGTTGTAGGCCTATATGGTTTTGCAGCGAAACACATTTTCATTACACATGAAGATAAAACACTGAAGTAGGTTACGTTATTTGAAAAATACAAAAACAAAACAAAATAATTATTGATATAGAGAAAGCGGGAGCACATCAAAGTCTTGGAAGTTCGCTCAGTACTGGCCTGGGCTGACAACAACAAACAACATCTGATGTTAAAATGTCAAACTATTTTTTTCACAGGCACTAAACAGAAACACAGAGTAGCCAACATGAGAAAGCTGAATAACTTTAATTCATAAAAGTTATATGTATGATAATACCTAAACTGCTTTCGAGCGTTCAGCCATCCAAAACCAAAATGTTTTGTGAAAACCAGAGTGACAAAACTGTAATTTGTTTCATCAACTTCTAATTAAACTAAAAAATATTATGTTATTCAATACATTCGGAAAAAATAATAATCAATATTAAAAATAAGATGTAGCCTACAAAAATGTTTTTTCCGTGAAAAGCCCCTATGTATATACAAGTTTCAAATCTATGAATATACAACTTATTTAAGTTTCATGAAACTGAATAGCAATGAGAATGTTACAACATGAATCTAATTGTCCTTGAACTGTAAAATGTAAAGCAGATGTTAGATATTATTCATAGAGTAAACGTTTGCATCCTGCTTGAATAAACTCGGAAGTAAACACACATTAAACACTGCATCAACATTGAAATGACAAGATAGGCTTATAATCTGAATGTTCATATCAAACAGAATAGAGCAGTTGAGGTGAAAGTATGTATCAGCTGTTTAAACATGTTGACAATGTATGTTGTCAGTGTGAAACCTTTCGACAGGTGGTAGTGAGAAAAACAGGTTTTATTGAAGAATAACGTATCTACTATTTTTGTATACAGAAAAATACAAAATCGTTTTTCGAAGTGTAGGCGAGAATTAATGTTTACATTTTCAAATGAAATTTTGTTTTTAAATCGAAAAAACTACTGTAGTGAATTTATTATTTCAATTCATTCAAAATGTTTAAGGTGAGTAAACCCACCGATGTTTGAAGTTTAATATTTAAAAACTTTTTAATAGAGTGTACTCTAGGTTTGGCAGCTTTATTTATACTATCTCATATTCTAATGTGACGCCATTATCATTATTTATACTATCTCATATTCTAATGTGACACCATTATCATTATTTATACTATATCATATTCTAATGTGACGCCATTATCATTATTTATACTATCTCATAT
>JAGFPH010007963.1:42733-59880 GCA_018207615.1 Philaenus spumarius | reverse complement strand
TGTATACCGCAAAGACAGTCAAGGGCGCAGAGTGACTAGAGATAACCGCCATGTCGCTCCCTACAATGGATATATGTTAAAGAAGTACAACTGCCATATAAATGTTGAATATGTCGGTAGCATCCGAGCGGTGAAATATCTCTATAAGTACATTTACAAGGGACACGATTGTGCTAGAATAAAGATTACCGAGAACGGTAAACAGATCATGTATAATGAAGCTGAAACCTATGTCGAAACGAGATATATCTCCCCCCCAGAAGCATGCTGGAGACTTAGAAGAAGAGCCACTCCGTCCAACGCTTAGCCATCCACTTGAAAGGTCATTACCGACCTATCAACATGGCTCAACCCGAAGAAGATTTAACTGATATTGGTCAAAAGGGCTCGACACTTGAAGCGTACTTTCATCACAACGCGTCGATGAAAGAGAAAGAACGCCAAGGAGAACCAGTAAACTACTATTATTACTGGCAGATGCCCGAGCATTACAGATGGATTGGAAAAGACAGCAAGTGGCAAGAGCGTTTGCGATGCTCAAATTGCATAGGCCGAATCCACACCGTTTGCCTCATCGCTCAACCCGAGCTATATTTTCTGCGAATGTTGCTATTTCACGTGCATAACGCAACAAGCTTCAATGACCTATATTTTGTGAATGGAGTACATCATGCAACATACAAGCAAGCATGTTTGGCCAGAGGACTCACTTATGACGACCAACAGTGGATTGAAGGCCTTATAGAATCTGCTTCCTCCAAGATGCCTCGAGCAATGCGTACACTTTTTGCACAGATCTTGATTCTAGGCTCGCCAGAAGACCCAAAACGACTATGGGAGATGTTTAAGTACGAATTGGCTGAGGACTTTATTCACGAAGCTCGGAATAAAGTTAACTGTATTGAAGAAGGAATTAATCAAGCATACAGGATTATCGCCTACAAGTTGAACAACGAAGCGACTGAAGGCCGAAATTTTAAATATTGGGTTACTCAATTTGGAATGGATGACATCGAACAGTACGACAATCCTATTAACCCAGAGTTATTTGAGGCCGATGAGTCAACTTCGCTTGGAGAACGAATGTACCTACGTATGAATGAAAAGCAACGTGAAATTGTCGATGCCATCATGTTTGCACTTGACAACCAACAGCATACTGCGAAGTGCTTCTTTGTTGATGGACCTGGTGGTACCGGCAAAACCTTTGTGTACATTTGTCTTTATCACCTCATTCGAGGTAAACTTAGGACAGTAAAGTGCATGGCATTTACAGGCATTGCAGCAATAAATCTTCCCGAAGGACGTACTTCTCACAAGACATTCGGTCTCCAAGTACCACTTACTTTCGAATCCATCTCATCCATAAAGCCAGGATCCGAAAAGGCAAACGAGCTATCATAAATCGATGTATTTATGCTAGATGAAGTACCAATGCTGCCTAAATATGGGTTAGAAAATATGGACCAGTTGTTGCGAGTAATCGAACAAAACAATGTTCCGTTTGGCGGAAAGATTATGGTACTAGGAGGCGACTTCAGACAGTGCTTGCCCGTCCAGACCAGAGCGAATAAAAGTGAAATACTCGACCTGTCAATAAAGAGAAGTAACTTATGGCTGAATTTTACAATATTTACATTGGACCAAAACATGCGCCTCGACAGAGAAGAAGAAGAATTTGCAAAGTTCTTAATTAATTTAGGAGATGGAACCTTGCCGACTAATGAAATGGGAGAAATCGAATTTCAAGAGGATGTAGTCTCGAATGGAAACCTTATCGAAGAAGTATACGGGATTTGTTTTTCAATGGGTGACTATGAAGCTATGGCGAAACGAGCTATTCTTGCACCACTCAACAAGGATGTAGACAATATAAACAATAAAATAATTGACATGCTACCAGGGGAAGAAAAGATTTATGCAAGTTTTGATACCGTGAAGGACCAGCCAGATGGAGCGCTACAATTCACTACGGAGTTTCTAAACTCAATTAATATTGCCGATCTACCTCCGCACAAGCTCAAATTAAAGATCAACTCTAGAATTATGCTTCTGCGTAACTTGGATGTGTCCGAAGGAATGTGTAATGGAACTAGGCTTATAGTTACTGAGATGTGCAATAATCTAATCAAAGCCAAAATCATCACCGGCGAAATGGCAGGTCGCGAAGTTCACATTCCAAGGATTACCCTCGACTCCAGCAAGTCACAGCTAGGATGCACGATGCAACGTCATCAGTTTCCAGTGCGAGCAGCTTTTGCAATGACGATACACAAATCCCAAGGCCAAACACTGGAGTTTGTGGGGGTGAATCTACTTTCTCCAGTGTTCATGCACGGTATGCTCTACGTTGCATGTTCACGATTCAAGCGTAAAAGTGGACTGAAAGTACATCTACCTCCAGAAAATGCACGTTGTAGCCGTAATATTGTATGGACAGAAGTGCTGAACAATACTAGAACAGTATCTTACAATTAAATTCAAAGTTTGTTTGATTGCCAGCTTAAACATTGCCATGACATTTTGATTGCTTAACATTTTTATCATAGGCAATGAGTATCGTAATAGTATATTTCATTACTAGTACCGAAAGTGGTACTTTCCGGTGCGCGCCCAAGTTTCATGTGTGAGGCGGAGCCGAACACAGGAATATCGAATTTCACGTGTGAGGCGAAGCCGAGCATGTGAAAGTGTGTTTCACGTACGAGACGAAGCCGAGTACGGGAATAATTGGAGCAAGTGCCGGAAAATCACTTTCGGTACAAGTTATGAACGGTACTTTTCATCACGACGCAAAAATACACACAATGCTGAAGAAGAAACCTCAGTAAAATGCAAACTATTATATTTCTCAATTAACATTTTTTTATAATAACAAATTTACTATAATAAGCCTACATAAACGGCAAAGCGACGTCAGAGATCGTAGCGGGCAAATGGAAAACTAATTGAGAGCAAGGGAAAACAAATTTAGAGCAAGGGAAAATCAGCTGATCGTTTTTCCCTTGCTCTAAATTAGAGCTTGGGAAACGATCGTTTTCGTTGCTACCAGCTGACATCGAAAGTAGCTACTTTCGGTACGGAGTGATGAAAAATAATTTTTTTATGTTTCCTTACATTTTGTTTTATTACATATGTTTAACAGTGTTAGAATGTTCAAAATAAAAAAATATTTGTTTTTTAAATTATACATGTGTTTATTTTATAGGTATTGTTTTAACCACCCAAGCAAACACCGAGCATGGCTCGGTCCCCCGGTACTAAATGAATAATCAAAGTTCTGAAAAATTATATCTATATATATATAAAAGCAAAATAAAACTCACTCACTCATCACGATTTCTTCAAAACTACCGAACGTATTGGAATGAAATTTGGTATGTAGCTTCCTCTAGGGCCATAGGTGCTCACTAAGAAAGGGTATGGAAAATTTCGAAATTTTAGGAGGGGTTTGGGTGGATCAAAGTTACTAAAATCATAATTTCAGATCTTTTATTATTATGACAATAGTGCTTTTATTATTTAAGATCTATATATATATATATATATATATATAAGCGAAATACCACTCACTGACTGAACACTTAAAAAGAATATAATTACGTTAAAAAGACTGAAAATACCAACCATCACGGGCAACGCCGTACGGGTCAGCTTGTTTTATTATAAGACCAAAACAGGTTCTTGCTAGTAAAAACATCTGGTGTGCACATCACACAACTTTCCTTACCAAAATAGATGCTGTATCAATTATCAAATTTCTCGAGCGAGAGATTGATGATACCATTTTCGAGTTAATAATTTAAATGTTTGTGAGAAAGTATGTGCCAGTTTCTGCTACCGTTTATTTTATTTTTATATTCATTACCATAGCAACTTGACTTAAATATTTATATCATTTTATAATTCTTTAAAACCAACAGCTTTTTCTAGGTTAGAACTTCAAATGCGGTACTAACTTCAAAACGGTTAATCCCACGGACCTGATTTTGGTCTCAATCGATTTCTAACCTCACAAAATGTCAAATTTGATACCAAACACGGCTAGTTTAAAAAAAGACATTTTTACCCCCAAAAACGCCCTTTTTGGGGGCAATTTTTGAAAAGATGGAAAAAGTTGAGTGGGGTATCGTTTTTTACATTATTTTGGACGCTGAATCGAATGAGGCCATTTTCAAGTCGATAGGACCAGCCATTTCAGAGATAAAAACAAAATAACTTGGTTTTTGTAATAACTTTTTTCAACGAATTTTTAACGGTCTTTCGCGTACATAGGGTGTTAAGGGGGTCGGAGTAGAGTATGTTAGCAAAGTTTAATCAAAATCGTTAGAGGGAATTTGGAGTAAATACCAAAAATGTGCTAAAAACTGCTCCCATGGTAAGACACCACCTCCGATTTGCTTCAAATTTACATGGGTTTAATTGTTTACATGTTTGAAGATATCCTGTAAATTTCAGTTCGATCCGTCCAGCCGTTTGCTCTGTGCACTCCGGACACACACACACACACACAGACACACAGACAGACAGACAGACCAATTGCCAAAAATGCATTTTTGGACTCAGGGGGCCTTGAAACGTAAAGATATTATGAAAACTCGACATCGAATTTTTGGGTCGATCGCAATACTTACCTTACCTAGTAAAGGGTAAGGAAAGTAAAAAACAAAAAACATTTCAATATTGTCTTCATTTGAGTGATTCATTTGTAAAAAGACAAAACTGAATGCTATCACAACGAATATCATGAACAAAATGAGGGAGGTATTGCTATCTTATAGGTGCATGAAAAGAGGTGCTTATCAGTTACGGATACAGTAGAGAAAGTCAGGGGCAAAGGTCAAGAGTTGTATTCCCGGTTCATTTATATTTTCTCTCCAAAGTTTTTCAAGTGCATAAAGAAACTCAGATAATTTATTGATACCGTACTACATTGATTACGGTTTCGATTTTTAAAATGTGTTACATTTAACCTCAACCTACAACCTACTTATTCCTAATATTAACAAATTAATAACCTGCTTTGATGTTATCATTTTCCAAAACTTTGATTATCCATTACTTTGAAACGAAGCAAGATACTAAGCTCTACTTTGCAACATTGTGTTTCTCTTTTGATTAGCTTTTCAATTATGTATTACCTATTTTTACATTTGAAATTGTTAAGCCCCCTCAAGCCAACCAAAATTATAGAGGTTCAGATATGTTTTAAAAAAATCCTGTTTTGCAACACAAGATATATATAAAGTTTTGTTAACTTATTTTCAGTAACAAAAATAATAAAGGGGGTTAAAGGGACTATATGAACACAAAGTATATACAAATTTGAATGACAGCCCAAAAAGTGTTTTGGTGGCCATGATCGGTGATCATTTGCTAATCCCGACCTTGGTCTAACCATAAGAGTCACTGAAACAGCTCATCTTTGCTATGGAAATTCGATAATAACCATACTTTTAATCAGCCTTAATATTTTACAAAACTGTGAATAATGTAAACCAGCTGTCCGATATAAGTTAGAGGCCAGTTATTATAAATTAAATTATGAATATGTTTCACAGATGAACAGTACATTTGAAATAATAAATTGTAACCATTTCACACAATCTATATTTATGAAGCTACCATCAAAGTATTTCCGTTGCAATCTGGATTTAGATGGTGTACTGTGTTTATTTATACAAAACCCAACCTTAGGTTGCACCAATTAACAGAGCGTTAACGTGAAATTAAAAGTAAACATTGTGCTTTAGAAGTAGTTTACAACTTAACCGCCAGTTAGTGTTAAACAGTTATGGATAATATAGTTTATTATGGAACAAGTAATTATAATGTTCTCAGTTGGTTTTGTAAGAACATCCCTCAAAACATAAATGTGAAAATCAAGGTCGAGTTCCTATCTAACAAGTGTCGGCCCATAAAAGTAGTGGAATCGAAAATATTGCCAAATAATTTGCCTGCAGAATACAGTTTAAAGCTCAGCAGGAGTGAACAAGTATTTCCGAGTTTACCGCAGCGCTCCAAGTGGCAGAGGCTATACACTGCTAGCATTGAGTTTGTGTTTTCATTCTTCCGCTAGCAAATATAGAGCAGCTCCATAAAGACTATAGAGGGTTACAGACGTAATTCTGACTGTAAACGTACTGAAACGCGCATGCGTGACAATGCATATGCGTATATGCTATTAAACACAACTTTATTTAACATATTCAAAATTAACGGATACGTTATTTCTCTAGTGTTCCTCCGCGAGCAGCAAGTTGATGTGATAACCACCAGAGTGCAGGCTAAACACTCGAGTAGGAACACAAATTCGTCGCGTACATGCTTCCACAATAAAGCAGATTTTTTCGTCATAAATTATCCAAATCTATTGAAATTAATTTTATTTTAAAGGTAATTATTAAACTTGAAATGTGATGAGCTTTTTATATTTGCATTATTGAATAAGAAAAAAAATCGCAAACTTTGATTTTGAGTTAAGGCAAAGAACAAATTTAGTAAAAAAATTTAAGAAACTAAATGATATCCACATTCGGACTGAAATATTCTTTAAAATGACATAATCAGAATAATTGTCTGATCATTATTACTCCAGTAATCTTGTTACGCGTTTAACATTGCTCTTATGGGAGGTGAAATTCAAGATGGCGACTTTGTCTGCTGAACCTTGAGGTGTAACTTCCTCCAGGCCACCTTGGTCGCCATTTTATTCTTTGTCTGCATGATTGAAAGCTTACACTGATTCAACTATAGAGTTCGTTTCTAAACTTGTATTCTTTTTTTTTTTTGGCAAATTTACTTAGAACATTTTGATTAGCATTTTCTATGAATGTTTCACAATATTATTCAAATTAAGGGGTGTTTTGCAATTTTGGAGGTGTTCCAACCTTTGTAGAGCTGTGCAATTTTTCATGATCAGCGACAGAAAAACATAAAATACTAGTGGTTTCGATCTGGAGCGCGTTCTGGCGTTACAACCCCGCGATTTGAATATCCCCTAAAGCGTCAGTTCCGATAGAAGCGGTGAGTGGTTGTGGGTGAGCGACTGGGGGTGAGCGGCACTAGCAGATGCAAGCAGCGGCGTGGCACCGAGCGGAGAATGTGTCTACGATCCCGCCAAATTTTTCCCACTCTGCTTAGTCGAGGAGATGATGTCTGATGAGAAGATAGTATTGGCGCAAATATTAAGTGAGAAGCCCTTTTTTAAAGTTAAGACTTTTGCACGTCAACAAAGGCGTAAGGCGTGCATCCAATTTACCGAAATATGCTAAGTTATGGGGAATAAAACCACCTGTTTAGAAAACTGCGACGAGACAAAGAGCTTCTTCCAGTATACTAGAATGACTACATATTTGATTACTTGTTGCATAGAGTGAAGAATCGTTTATTAAAGAAAAGCAATTGCAACCCGAGGCCCCACCTGATTATAACATTAACTTATGTAAAATACTAAAAGTGTCATATTTTACTAACTTCTCAGATATTATTTACAATAGAACACACCCACAAACAAATGTGTATTTGAAACTTGTACGTACACAAACATCATTGAACTATGTTCTCCATAGTTAGTATTAGCGGTACTAAAAAAACATTAAAACATTGCATTATTTATTTTTAAACAAACCTTGTCAACAAAACGTATTATTTAAACAATAAATAAACCCTTGAACAAAATACGAAATTCTTAAAGTATACCCGCAAAAATTAGCTATTTCTTTATAGCTATAATTTTATTAAAACCGTAAAAGGTATCCGATTGAAATTGTACACAAACAGAAATAATTGTCACATCGTTGTTCTTAAAATGAACTCGTGAATCAGTATATAACATTATAATTAGTTTTATTTTAATATTGAACTAGGGCGTTCAAGGAACCGTCGCTAATAGGATTGTAAAATGGTCGGTTGCGGTCGGGTGGCAAATCAAACCTGTAAGTCAGTTTGGGCTGCTTCAAGTTAGTGTGGCACGACCTAGTCTCCCGAGCGCCGGGTTTCCTCAGCGAGCTACCTGGCATAATCTGACAGTTTTGACAGCCGAATTGAATTTCATAAAAGCAACGAACCGTGGTAATGACGTGTAGAATGGTAACTGAGCATAGTAGATGATCAGCACTGGAATGACGCAAATTTTGCATACATTTAATTGTAGACATTACCTAACCTAACTTAACCTAACTCCTCGAATTCTGAAGTAACATTGTATTTTTAGTTTAATAAAAATATGACAAATATTGACTCCTCCACCGATTAAACTTATTGAGCCCGGCATTGAAGATATTAACCCTCGTCACTTTTGCATTTTTGAGCAGACCTTTTGATAATGTATGGCATCGGCGCTGAGGAGACTAATTTTCCCTCGGCGCTGAGGAGACTCGGCGCTGGGGAGACGCCACCCACGACCTATAACGAAATGTTTAAGGAAGGCTTAGGGCTCCTTCTTTCAAAACTACATATAATCAACAGTGGGTTTACAGGCATAAACACGTACAGAATCTCACAGAACTGTAAGATTGCCCAAATAAACCAAATCAGTCAAATCTAGTTAGAAAACAAAATACAAAAACACGGAAACTATACATTCCAACCACATTCAAGACGTTATTAGTAGAAACAAAGGCTAACTAAGGTCAGAGCTGTACTTCAAAATGTTTTCGCTAAAGTAAACTACCCCAAGCTAAGCTAAGGAACAAGGGAACATAAGGTCAATAAAATAGCGCTCTGCCCCCCCCCCCCCCCCCCGGCCTAACGTCAGACGCAGCGGTAATAAAAACCTCCCTTAGGCAAGGTCTGAACCGAGTCGAGTATTATTTAACAGAAATTCTTGCCAAGAATTCTTAAAACATATTCTTTATCACTTATGAAGAAAGTGTGGGGATTTGGAGAGGAATTTTGGTTTTATTCTGATTGACACCGGGTTCGAAATAAATTATTGGAGTTTTTATAATTGGCTTTTACAAAAGGATAGTACGTCTATTAACAATAGTTACACAACCATTTTAGACAGTAACAAAATGAGAGACAGTGGCGGTTCACTGTTGAACTGCAGCACCTTCAATTTACACTTAAGGGTGTGCTCCAGTAAACGAGAAAGTTACCGGAAACGCAAGCGCTTCTCACTATATCCCTATCTATTATAAACAGTGCAATTTCTTGTAGCTGAACGCTTTGACATTGCCTCATTTCAAACCATTTTATAAGTCTATCTTTTGTAATTGAGTGTTGAAAAAAAACTGAATATTCTTTATAAAATTTCGTTTCCGGCTTGCAAATTATTTTTCGTTATTAATTTTGTATTGTGTTAGGAAAAAAATTCAAACTTTGTACTTACAAAATGTCAATTACATAACAAATCAAAAGCATTTTTTTTTTAATGTAAAATGCAAAACGGATGCGTTTTGTGACTGTGCTTAAAATGAGACCTTGCAAACAATTTTATGATAAAAATTAAACGAAATAAATGGTTTGAAATTTAACATTGCTCTTATGGGATAAATATCCAAGATGGCCGCCACTACAGCAGACCCTTAATATATTATCGATAACCTTTAATATAATTAAACCTTTTTCTATACTTACTTGTACAATATACGAGTACATACAGAGTGTTCATAAAGTCCCTTTAACCTCCTTTATTATTTTTGTTTACTGAAAATAAGTTAACGAAACTTTCTATATATCTTGTGTTGCCTAACATGGCTAATTTGTAAGCATATCTGACTCTCTATGATATGTAGAGGGTTTAGGGTTGGTGGGGGGGTTGGTAAACATTTCCAGGAGGGGTTCAATTTTATAGGTAGGTCATGTAATACAATATTATAGAGCTTATTAAAAGAGAAACAGACCGACGCAAAACTAGAGCTTAGTATCTTGCTTCGTTTAGTAAAGGACAATCAAAGTTCTGGAAAATTATATTTGTATTATATCACCAAAGCAGTTTATTAATTTGTTGACATTAGGAATAAGTAGGTTGTTGAGGATGCACTTTTTTGTACAAAATATTATTTCGTGGATGTTTTTATAACTAGATTCAAAAAATTCAAATACAATCTAAAGATCTTAACAAGAAAGGATAGCATTTTAGTTACATTTAAAAGTTGTTAGATGACCTGTGCGAAAATTTCACAAGTTAGAAGTACTTACCTGATTTAATTCTATTAGTTACGTTTATTTACGTTGGTTTGTAAAGAACAGTTAGTTTATCTTAAACCATCTAACAGCTGTCATGTTAGTTAAACAGACTGTTTAGATGGCGTCTTTCATTAGGAACCATATGAACTGTCAGATAAAAGTTTTTTTAATCAATTTTTTGTTAATTTTTTTTAACGAAAACATTAATTTTAACCTGTTTTTAACTATTTTTCGTCTATATTTAACTATTGCAATAGCTTTAAAATTTATAACATAAGCTTTAAAATTATGTTTGAATCATCATTTCTGACGAAGAATTGAGGTAGATATGGCATTGCCACCAAAAATAAACACCTTTGAGAAGTAATATATATAAGGATGATATAAAATGGTTAAAATAAAAAAAAACGCGTCTATAAACATTTGTCCGGAAATGCTTCTTTTTACCAACTATTCACCATTTTCATTTTAGCGAATTTCCATAGGAAATATGATGTATTGCAGTGGCTCTTATGGTGAGTCATAAGGACAGAGTGGTCAATGAGTACCGATCATGGTCCCAAGATCACGATTTGGGATGTCGTTAAACATTATTTGTATACATGTGGTCGGATTATAACGTCCTCAGTTTACGTCCGATTTGGTACAAAATTTGGTTGGGTTTCTAAGACGCTCTGACAAGTTCGATATCCAATAACCGTAACCAGGTTTTTTAACAGGTACTAACATTTTTTCAGATTTTTCGTACTAGAAAGAAATTTGTTGTTACTTTTTTCTACAATAAATATAGGAGATTATTCTGCAAATTGGTTTTCACATTGCCTTAAAACTCCGAATAATACAAAAATTTTGAAATAAAACCAATCAACGCGTTTATACGCACGGTATAAGCTGTCGCACAAACACTATTCTGAATTTCCACTCTAAGATTTGAATCGTTTCCATTCGCAAAATCGCTGCATGCGATCTGAATCTAAATGTATTAACCCCACACCTCAATTGCCCTGCTCTTTCTTGCGTTATAATATTGTAGACACTTACAACCATGCAATATCTCTCTTTGCGAATTAGTAAGACAATCGGGCGTGACTATAACATGGTAGTAAGCACTTTAGTGCGATAAGATGAGCTATTGCACAGACTCTTATGGTGAGAGTGTTCAATGAGCACTGACCATTGTCCCCAGAACATGTTTTTGGGTGTCAGTAGAATGTATACAAATTATTTATTTATACATGTGTTCGCATTCTAACAGTCCGATTTATTCCAAATTTGGTACACACCTACACACGCTGGTTGTCTAAGTGGTTGTGACGAGTTCGTTAGCAAAAAAAAAGCAATAACCAGAAGTACTTTTTTCGTCCGGAAGTATTTTTTTTTAGATTTTTGTAATAGAATGGAACTTGTTTGTGGTTTTATTTAAACAAAATAAATAAAGGAGATTATTATGCATATTTTGTTGTGTTTCGCCGATCATGGTCCCCAGAACATGTTTTGGGGTGTCATTAAAAACGATATATATATATATATATGTATGTGCCTGTGTGTTTATGTGTTCACACTCTAACGGCCGCATTTTACATCCGATGTGGTCCACATTTGGTACACTCGTTGGTCTTCTAAGTCGCTCGGACGAGTTCGTTAGAAAAAACGCACGTTTTTTGACTGATAGTAAATGATCTATTAAGATTTTTCAATCTAAAATGAAACATTTTCGGGATTTTATCTAAAATAAATATGCGTATGACAATATTCTGCACATTTTCTTTTTTAACGCGACCTTATCAAGTCCAGCTCTCCCAACATTTATCAAATGTAAAACACCATAAAGTTAGCTGCATGGGGGTGATTTTACCGTTTGGGCAGCTTCTGACCCGAGACCGAAAGTTCGAGATGCGAGATCGCAAAGAGAGTTTTTCTACTCGCGGAACGAAGCAGAGCGAGAGGTGCAAAGAAATTCCACTAATATATTTCGACCACGGAGGCAGCTATTCAGCGCCTTCCCGAGTAGACCAGCTCTCCAAATAGTCGTTTGATACAATAAAACGTATAAACTTAATTTTGTAAATTCGTTCAACTCACGTCAACGGTTCAGCTGCGTGATCGAAACATTTAATTACAATCAAACTATTAACTCGCTCAATACTGCAGACACTTGTTAATAATGTCCACCTGGACTCACCTGTAATTAGTAAACAAAATTATATTAGCACAGCTACAAAAACACATCCTCGAATAACATAACATACATGATAATGTAGTAAGTAATGTAATACGTTTTGATTGGAGCCCACAGAAACAAGTATTGTTTTACTAACATAGAACACGTAGTCCATGAAGATTAAACTAAAGTTGGCAACACTGTTTACAGTTGACGACAACAACAACGGTAGCGACAAAGTTGTTCGGATAAATAAAGTAAGCTGTAAGTGGATCACGTGACGTCCATTCACAGCGATTACCTGCTCTGCTGAACATTATCTCTTGCTTCTTTGTATAAAACAGCCATGTTCCACCTACCTGAGAGCTGTCTAACTATATCAACTTTAAATTCACTTCACTTATACACAGTATACAAAGGAAAATAAAGTAAACGAACTAAAACTAAACTAAACGATTCGACCGCGCAGCTGAACCGCTGACCTGAGTTGAACGAATTTCCAAAATTAAGTTTATACGTTCTAGAGTTTCAAACAACTATTTGGGAAATTTATGAACCTCACGAAGACGCTGAATAGCTGCATATGTGTACGAAATACAATAGTAGAATGTTTTTACACCTAAGCCTCCAGCTTCGACTCGCGCACTACTGGTTCCACTCGCTTTGCGAATTTACACCTCGACCTTGCGGTCTCAGGTTATGGACTGCTTTGCTTCGCTCTCGGATCAGAAGATTTGAAGATTCAAGATCCCACGGGGATTTGAACCGGGTGTTTTTATAGAAACTTTACTTTTTATCGATTTTTGGGGAACCAAGTGAGCCATAAGGTCATGTAACAACAAACTGTGCAGAAAAATGTCCTACATTTATTTGTTTAGATAAAACCCAAACAAAGTTTCATCCTGGTACGAAAAATTTCAAAAAATAGTTAATTTATGTCCAACCTGGTTGCTGGATTTTTTTGGCTAACGAACTAGTCTGAGTGACTTAGACAACCAACATGTGTACCAAATTTGGGCCAAAACGGACTTACAATGCAGACGTTAGAGTGAGAACACATATATACATCTTTAAATATATAACTAGGGGAAACCCCTTCGTGCTCCGCACGCATACCCCGTTGGTACCTTCTATACACATAATTATTTTATGTTTTCTTTATAATAAAAGTGTAAAATCAATAAGCCCAAAGCTAAGATTGTAAATAATGTTAAATGTTCAAATCAAATTATTTCGTATATTTTATATAACAGCTGTTTTATCTAATATTTTATTCAATTGGTTGCTATGGTAATAAATGTAAATACATGTGTTGGTTCATCAGTCTAGGAATAAGCTAAGTTTTTTTTCCGACTAAATTTGCAAATATTGAAATAAAAAATGTTTTTATCAAAATGAATTACAGCCTTCGTTACTCAGGGATAGTGTAGCTTTTTATTAGTAAAATTACTTTTTCAATCGGTTCAGTTGCTTCGGAGATTACCTCCTACATACAAACAAACAATCAAATTTACCTCTTTATAATATAGTATAGATTCTTCTGTGCGTGAGTAAGTCACTGAACTCTTTCTAAACTGCTGGACCAAGGTCCAAGATTGATGAACTTTGGTGTGTTTTTAAAGGGGTTCCTGGATGGTTTAGATTGACAATTGGAAGGGATTGATATGGGGTTGCTATCCCTATACAATAAATATAAATTAAACTAACTTCCTACAAGCTATAAAGCTAAAATTATGTACATAACAATGTTTTTAAGGGATATACAAAACTATTTGCAATTTGATTACTTAAGTCAAAGAGATGAAATTGAGTAACTACCCTTAAAATTAAATAATAATCCACTTACTCTTTCTATATTTTCAAAAACTACTCAACTAATTTTACTGAAATTTCACAATGTACACACATTAGCACCAGGATTTTTTTAGAGAATGTCGTCGCTAAAAACAAATATATTTAAATTTGGTAGCTACAATAAAAACAAATTGCACTAAATTCTTACAAACTATAAATCTAAAATTATTTAATATTATTCTTAATTGATATAAAATAACATTTTCAATTCAATTATTTAAGTCAAAGGGACGAAATGGGATAACCACCCTTAAAATTAAATCAAGCAGTAGCGAAGATATTACCACTAACATACTCCCACTAGTATAAACAGGGTGTTCAAAAAAAACCTTTCAGGACTTTGGGATATGGTTCCTCATACAAAAAGGAAGAAAAAAGTTCATATAAACATAGGTCCAAAAACGCTTCGTTTTCCAGATATCCGCCATTTGGTTTTTTGTACAAAATAATTCATATCCAGAGAACGGTTAGACTGATTGAGCTCAAACTTGACATGAAGTTTAACCGCACAATGATAGATCCTATATCTCAAGAAAAATCAGCGATTAAATCCAATCATGAGTTTAAAAATGGCGGCTGTTTGAATATTTTAAACCTAAATTACTCAAAAACCGTACATTTAAAAAAAATGTCAAGACACCTTTTTTGTAGCCTTTTTGATTTCCTATCGGAAGGTGTAACTGCCAAAACAATCGGATGAATGATAATAGGTTATGTGTAATAATTGATTTGTTCAACCCGGCATCCTATACCAACACAGTAAATACTACAATATTGTTTGTACATTTGCTGTCATTATCTTTAGCTTAGCTATTATCCTTCATCTGATTGTTTTGACAGTTACACTAGCCGATAGAGAATCAAAAGGGCTACAAAAAAGGTGATTTGACATTTCTTGTTAAAATGTACAGTTTTTGAGTAATTTGGGTTTGAAATTTTCAAACAGCCGCTATTTTTAAACTCATGATTGGATTTAATCGCTTATTTTTCTTGAGATATATCGTTGTTAGGTTAAACTTCGTGCCAAGTTTGAACTCAATCAATCAAACCGTTCTCCAGATATGAATTATTTTGTACAAAAAACAAAATGGCGGATATCTCTAAAACGAAGCGTTTTCAAACATATGTTTATATGAACTGTTATCTTCCTTTTTGTATGAAGAATCATATCCAAAATTCATGAAAGGTTTTTTTTATACACCCTGTATATATATATATAGGCCCTAAGTTTAATGACACCCCTAAACGTGTTCTGAGGACCATGATCGGTGGCACCGGTGCTCATTGACCACTCCCGACTTTAGGTGTTACCATAAGGGACATTGGAAAAGCTCATCTTTCCTATGGGAATTCGATAATAAATGTATTAATAGTTCATTTCAATGCCTCTGCAATCTTTATAACACAGTAATGATGCACTTATAAGAAAGATAACAAAAATACAAGTTCTCAACACACATACATTCCATAGTGTAACGTGTTTCAACGACATAGTCGTCATCCTCAGTGATACCTGCGCTACAATTAACAAATGTATTACTCGCTTCGATCACCATGACCCGCGGAGACTCATGGCGAAGCAAATGCAAACAGATTATTGTATACTCAGTTATGTTCACGGAAATTACGATTGAGCGATGACCTATACGTAGCTAATGTAAGACAGAGATAGAAACACGACCAACCCCAATATTTCAAATTGCGGCATGCGTTATAATTTCACCATATCTAAAAAAAGCTATTAGTAGTGAAGAATAACCTGATTATAAATTTGCCAAATTGGTTGCAAATAAATGTGGTTTGCTTCATTGTAGGCAAAACCCGAAATTATTTTAATAACTTATAATACGTATCAACAGATGTTTGAATTAAATACAGTAAGCACGTTTCGTTGATTTTTGTTTGTGTTTGCTTTTAGTTTGTTAATCTAATCTATAAAAGTTGGTTGTGAAGAATAATAAACTGGTTCTAAATTTGCGAAGTTTGTCGCTTTGGTAATGCAAGTAAATAAACATTTAAAAGCAAAGTTTTTGACCCGAATTGCTGTTTTATCTATTATAAGGCTGGGAGCTATTATTTATCCTATTACTTTAAATGAGCAATTCTTGTATCTATCTTTGTATGTATCTTTGTATCTATCTTTGTATGTATCTTTGTATCCGTCGCAGATCTCGAAAACGGCTCTAACGAATTCAAAGAAATTTTGTATTTAGGTGTAGTTTTGATTTTTAAGTACACCCATATAGTTGTATTTCGTGTAAAAACGCAATTTTTTGAGAAAATCTAATTTAAAAGTTGAAAATGTTTAACATATTATCTTATGGGTTGCCATGTTGGTTACAAAATAACAACGAAATAGTAAATAAAGCGATCAAAACAGCTGTTTATAAACAAGCCAATTTATACTGTTTTAGCAAGTTGGAAATAGAGTGGAATAGAATTGAGATTGAGTATTATCCAAAATCAGCTGTTCATTGGATAGTTTTTAATTACTGTTAAAAAACAATTTATACTGTTTTAGCACGTTGGAATTAAAATAAATTGGGCCTGATTTAACAATTTATTTTGTAAAAAAAAGGTAAACTTAGCAAAGATGGATACATTATAATAGTCAATTTTTTAATAAAGGCCTGGCTCATTTCTGAAACATAGTATTGAGGTTATGTTAATCCTGCAATAATGTTTACTATATTTAGGCCTGGTTTCAAAACTTTAGTTGACAGAAGATAGTAGAACTAGGACTAAAATCGTAGTGAAAACCTCTCACGTTTCTAAAGCTTGTATTTGATGTTATAATTAATCTTGTAATTACTGTTAATATATTTAAGCCTGGTTTCATAATTTTACAAACCCATGTACAAACGAGCCAAAGATTAACGATATTCTTTAGCGAATTTTCCAATATTCTCTGCGAGCGAAGCGAAGCGTCCAGGGGCAGAGCTCCTAGTTATTATTAATGTGAATTTTCACTATTTTGACGCTTTAAAAGAAAACTTTT
>JAGFPH010007963.1:12706-42633 GCA_018207615.1 Philaenus spumarius | reverse complement strand
GGGGGGGTTTGGGGGATCAAGATTATTAAAAAACGATTTCTTCAAAACTACCACACGGATTGGAATGAAATTTGGTATGTACCTTCCTCTAGGGCCATAGGTGCTTACTAAGAAAGGGTTTTAAAAAATTGAAAATTTTAGGGAGGGTTTGGGGGATCAAAGTTATTAAATCACGATTTCTTCCAAACTACCGAACGGATTGGAATGAAATTTGGTATGTAGCTTCCTCTAGGGCCATAGGTGCTCACTAAGAAACGGTATGAAAAATTTCGAAATTTTAGGAGAGGTTTGGGGGGATCAAAGTTACTAAAATCATAATTTCAGAGCTTTTATTGGTATGACAATATAGTACTTTTATTATTTAAGATCTATATATATATAAGCCAAATACCACTCACTGACTGAACACTTAAAAAGAATACAATTACGTTAAAAAGACTGAAAATACCAACCACCACGGGCAACGCCGTACGGGTCAGCTAGTATTTTATAAAACTAACCGATGTGAAAGGTTATACATTAACAATGGACAGTTTTTTCGATTGTAACACAATAATTTTCTTGTTCCTCGCATAAAGGTATTTGAGGGTTACAAGGTTTTGCATCTGAAGTGAAGATGAGATTTCATTCAGCTGTAACTGTAAAAAATGCATCAATATTCAATATTTCGGTGCAATTATCATAAAAACGTTATGCAGTTTTAAACAAAAAATTTGAGAATTTATGAAACATATATGTTTGACTATCTGCCTCACTTTAGGGTCCGCTGTAGAGGCAACCACCTTGGATTTTTATACCGTAAGTGCAACGTTAAATTTAAAACAATTTCGTTTATTTTTTATTGTAAAATTGTTTGAAATATCTCATTTTAATAACAATCACAATACTCATCCGGGTTAGTGAGCGAAGCGAGACAGTAGCTTCTTGTAACACGATTTTCAGAATCTCTGCTAATTAATAAACGTCATAGTCTGCATTTAATTTCAATAATATGTGAAAACCTTTGTTATTTTTATACTTTATAGTAACCCTTTAAAAATACGTCGCAAACCGTGTTGTATTAAAACACCAAAGTTTTCATCTCCACCCACTGCCTTACTCTGCAGTCATTACTGTACTTTGCTCAAACTTTTCTAATGAAAGAATAACTTTGTTTTAATACAGTTTAATGCTTTTCCGCGATAAGAAGCGTGTTTATTCAGTACTGGTGGGATCGTAAGTAACGGACTTTATTGAAGGGAAAAGTTAAAGTCACTGAGGTAGAAGTGCTGCGCAGTAGCCATTGTAAAGTCAAAGTGTGTGAGGGGGTGTGTGCGTGTGAATCCTTTTGAATAAAGTTTCGTTATTTAGAGAAAGAGAGACGGGTGTGAGAGATGTAGATCAAGTGGAAATGGATAGTGGTGGACTAAACTGTTACTTTTCAGTAACAGTTGTTATAACTGATATTGTACCTTGAGATTTTTTAACTGCGGCTGCCTTTGAACTGTGAACTCTATTAAAGCTGTCAAACAGATAACGAACTTTCTGTGAAATATCTGCTACTTTTAAAATAGTGCACGTAAAAATGTTATTTTAAAGAGTAAAAATAGTGGAGATTCGGAGTTCCCTCCCAGCAATATATCAGATAAAACAGCTGTTCGGATCAAAAGCGTAGCAATGATTATTTACTTTCATTAAATTAGCAACCAACCAATTATTTTTGTAGTTTTAATTTTTAAGTTAGGTTTTCTATCTTTAAAAGGCTTTACTATCTCTGAGTAAAGTAGGCTATAATTCATTTTGATAAAAAACATTTTTTATTTCAATATTTGTAAATTTAGTCGGAAATTTTTTATAGGTTAGGACTAAATTTTTTATAGGACTGATGCACCAACACATATTCATTACCATAGCAAAAAATTTAATAAAATGACAGATAAAACAGCTGTTTGCTCTAATATTTCCACTAACACCTGATTAACCTTTAAGCAATTATTTGTATTTCTAACTTTTAGGTTAGGTTTTTATTAAAGTGTAGACCTGAGCCTGGCTGGTTCTTTTAAACTTTATTACAACTGCTGTTATAAAATATACGAAATAATTTGATTTGAACATTGAACATTATTTACCATCTTAGCTTTGGGGTTATTATTAATCCTACATTTTTATTATAAAAAAAACATAACATGATTATGTGTATAGAAGATTCCAACTGTATTGGCGTGCGGAGCACGCAGGGGTTTCCCCAGTCTATATATAAGAGGCTGCGTCCTGACTGACCGACTGACACCGAATCAACGAGGAGCAAACACTGCTTCAGATACAAATACGAAAGTTAAAAGGTACATTCTAGTTGGTCCATAGACGCACAACAAGAAAGGATTTTGCAAAATTTGTATTCTAAAGCGTAAAAGTAGTGTAAATTCGGATAATACAGCTGTTCAAAACATATCTTTGTTTGCATTCATTACCGTAGCAACCAACTTATCAAATTTAAACCCAGTTTATTATTCTTCACAACCAACAGCTTTTTTAGGTTGGATTAACAAGCTAACAGCAAACACAAACCAAAATCAACGAAAAATGCTTACTGTATTATAATTAAATTCAAACATCTGTTGTTGCATATTTTAAATAAAACGGCTGATTTTGATAAAACATAATTTTAGGTTAGGCCTACAATGAACTCAAATACATTTATGTGCAACCAATTAATTGGGCAAATTTTAAATCGGGTAATTATTCTTCACAATGAGCAGACTTTTCAGTTTAGGCAAAAGCACACAAAAGGCTTACTGTATTATAAGTCAAACATCTGGTGTTCAATATTGTATTATTTCCTTTAGTTGGTAACATCAAACATTGATGGAAATGTTGATTATTCATTATTTAAATATTATTTCTAATTATTGAAGTCTTGCAAAAGCTATAGGTCACCGAGTGAAAATATCAGAGTATAAAATAATATGTTTGCATTGGCTTCGCCATGCTTCTCCGCCGGGGTAAGAGAGCGAAGGTAGAGGGGGCTGAACCCCTAGTATAATGTATAAGCGATGTACATTTGAATTAAATTTAAAAAGTGTAAACGAACATTTAAAGTGAGAGGGTCAAAGTAATAAAGAGGAAAGGATAAAAGGCATAGAGACAGGATGAATTTAAAATTGAAGGGGAAATGAGAAGAAAGAATGACAGGGTACGAGAGTATCTTTCCAGCTTCGGAGGGCCTACGTGATCAAAATGTGTCACTTCTAACACAGCAGCACCTTTATGACAAAATGGAACTATATTTTCATTAGCTTACATTTACACTACATACTGTATTTTATTAATTATCCATGATAATAACGCTAAGCTCAGAGTTTCCGTTTTGTACCTACATTCATTATAAAATTGTTAGTTGCGGAAATAAATGTGAAACCACAAATTCAGATTTCAAATAACCTGTGCAACAAATTGCTCTGCCATGAGTTTCCGTTCATAATACAGACAACTGTACTTTGTATATTTAGTGAATTGAAAACATCGGAACATAAACATCGACGGTTACAAATATATTATTTAATGTCTAACCGCTCCGAGCGAAAACTTGTTTTGAATAGATTTTGTTAAAACATTTCAACAGCTGATTTATTCACAGCTGTAAATAATGTTATATCAACTGTAACAGTTATTCTAGTCGATGTTATTAAAGTTGTATGTTAAGTAAACTAATAAATATTGGCTTAAACCGTTTTATGTTTTATACAATTAGTACAAGGAAAACCCTCGCCTGCAAGCTCAATTATTATAACAATTAATTGTTAATGTAGTTTGTACAGGGTGTTTCAAAATTAATGTCGAGGTTTTAAGGCTTTGTAGTACGTATTAATATAATTATAAGTAATACATCAAATGTAAAGCAACTCAAACAGTTTTTTACAAGTGTAACATGGCCGTAACATGGTCTCTTAAGCGACTACGTTTTTTGCACAGAGTTGTGACAAATGACGACGCCACCTTATAACGTAAAGACGCTACGTTTTTTTATGACGTAATATGCACCGACTTCCGACGTGTAATATTATAATATGTGATAAGATATATAACAATGTGTTATAGTGTAAAGGAAATTATATTATCTAGGGGCTTGTGAGTGTTGAGGGTGGGGCAGCAGTGGGATGTGAGGTGAGATGCGGGTGCGGAATTTCTAATGTCGGGTGTTTACAAGGGATCTTGTGGGACATTTTTTGGGCGTTGACATATCAATTTTAGGCGCTAATTCGATGTGCCACTTTTTTAAAGCGCGATTAAATGTTATAACTGTGCCTAGTGTAAATTCCTACGTTAAAAATGAACTCTTGTGGGACTCGTCAACCCAAAACAGAAGCTGATCAACTATAAAATCCAAATAGTTTGTTTATGGTAATTTAAGTTCTAATCGATTTTGAGGGAACCAATCGAGCTATAAAGTCGTGTAATAAAACAAAACGTAGAAAAATCTAATATATTTATATTTTTACATAAACCCCAAAACATTTCAATTTAATTAAAAAAATTGCAAAACGAAATTACTAGCGGTCAAAAACTGCTTTAGGTTGTTGGATTTTTTACTAACGAACTCATCCGTACAACGAATTTCACGTCCGTTTTGGTCCAAATTCAATACACACGTTTGTTTTCTAAGTCATTCGGACTAGTTCGTTAGCACAAAAAAATCCAACAACCGGAAGCACGTTTTTTCGATTGGAAGTAAAAATGTTTAAAGATTTTTCGTCCTAGAATGACACTTTTTTTTAAATAAATATTGGAGATTATGCTGCAGGTTCTGTTTTTTTTACACGACCTTATACCCCGTCTGGTTCCCCCCAAATCGATCAAAACGTAAAATACCATAAAAGTACCCAGTTCAAGTCCACGTGAAGGATTCTACCGTGCAAATAGATTCTGATCCACGTCCGAGGGCCGTGATGCAAACACACTAAGCGAGTTTGTTAGCTGCGAACGAAGCGAAGCAGTACATAATCTAAGGCTGCAAGTTCGAGGTGCAAACTCATCTGCGAGCGGAACGAAGCCTCGCGTAAGCCGAGGCTGGAGGCTGAAATGTAAGCCAATTCAACTAATATATTTAACTAATGGCTTGTAGGGGCAAATGCCCATATTTTTCTTCTGAACGGTGGGCTATTGTTGACATTATTATGTCGAGCAATGTTGAAGGTTTCACGAACAGCTCTTCTTCTGTTTGCATTGTTCTTGTAGACCACGCCTGCAGGCTCTACGTGGCCTTCCCCTTACGTTCATATTAAAACTAAACTACACAATAAAATCAATAATGAAAACACAAAAACTATTAGCAAAAACCTAAACACATAACCTTAAAATATTTGTTTGTTTAAAAATCATACTTAGCTGTTTTTCATTGCAATGTATTTCTTATTGGTATTTTTGGATTCAGTTGGTTTTCATTGCAATTTTTTTTTTTATATTTGTTTGTTTACAAATTATACTCAGCTGTTTGTCATTGCAATGTAGTTCTTATGAAAATTTTTGTTAACTTTAAGTTAATCAAAATCCTATAAATGTTGTAAATTAAGAAAAACCTATATTTTCCCCGCTCCTTCGTGTCAATACCTTTAATTTGAGCCAATTCCCAGCTTTGTACGACCTTCCAAGTTCCCACAATCTTTCTCTCAAAATTCGGCTTACGAAATTATATATATATAGAAGATACTTCAGCTATTAAATTTTTTTCGGAAATTCGCTCAACTCACGTTAGGGGTTCAGGTGCGAGACGGGAATTATTATTTTTTTATTCCTTCTATATTTTATCTTTCACAAAACTTCTAATTTCAAATGAGAAAACGTTATATTTTCAATAATAAATTTATTTCAAATTCATAAAATGACTGTGTGAATAACAAACGAGAAAAGAGATCCCGAAGATGGGACATTTTTTAACTTTCGCAGGCGACCGTATTGATATTAGACCCGTTAGAATGCGACTAGAACCATCTTCTCCACTTCAATCCCAACGGAAACATGAGCATTTTATTATTACTATTCGGTATTTATGCTAAATACGGTTCCGACGTTTGGCAAGAGGCGTCGCGACGCTGGTATTCCACTCACGGAGAAGAGCCTGTGCGTGACCAGAAATACAAAAGAGACAATAAACTATTTCTTATTTGATTTTACGTTTAGGCTCGTCGCCAAAAATCACAAATGCTGCGGAAATCCTGAGCATAACCGTTACACACATAGGTCCAAACTAGGACAGAGATTCTGTTATTGAAAACCAGTGTATGCCATGTCTAAGGTATGTAACGTTTTGTTTTTCATTTTATTTCCCAAGTCGGAGTAGTACTGCAAAATACATTTTTTTCTAACACTCTTAAATTTTACGTACATGCTTTATTTATGTTAAGGTGCTTTATGTTTTGAAGCACCTACATTTAAAGACAACCTGCAAAGTTGGCTATGATAAAGGATTCCTGGTGGGTTTTTTTTTTTTTTTTTTTCATTGAGTGGAACTCTGTAATGCATGAACAAGTTGAAGCAACTCCATTTATACCGGGGCCTAGTTGCCCATAAAATGGAGAGTTCTCACGGGAAATTTTGCTTCTCGAAGTTTAATTCCTCTTCATTGGTTTTATTTAAGATATGAAACTAAAATTAGGGTTCCTACTACAGATTATTTAGTAGGGTGATTTCAGATGTTAAGAACCTCTCGAGACTTCAATATCTCCCTCTTGTGGTGGGCCCATCCTCTCCACTATTGCGGTTAACGTGGAGGTTGGCTATTCTCAGGTGTTCCATTACCGGACACTCGGACAGTCTAGCATAAGGTGTTGATCTGTCTGTGCTTTCCCACTGTGGTCCACCAGGTTGAAACCATCGAGTTTCCCATTGAAGACACCATGTCCGGTAATGAACTGCGACACAACCCGGCCTGGTGTCAACCGGGGACGTTTCTACAACAAATTATTGGGTAGAGGGGGAAATCTAAATTTTCCCAACAATTTTCACCATATTTCTCAACTTCTGTGGTAGGGGTTCCAAAGATCACAAGAGGCTCTGGGTTATGTTGTATGGAATGAATTCCAGTGGAGATAGGGCCCTGTAGGCTCACCCTTGGATTTTTTTTTAATAGACTTCTATAAGTTCGGTTTTTAACACAGCTCTTGCTATATCAGTACTTTAACAGTTTTTAATTTTTTACAAGAATTTCAATATAATCATTACATTATTGAAAAAATCCCCATAGCTTTCCCCACCATTTTCATGGCAGAATAGTTCGCGCAAACTTTCAAATTTCCCCAATCTGGCAATCTATTGGCAATAATGCAAATATCAAAAATGATTTAAGTTTAAATACCATTCAAATAAAAGAAGTTTCAATACATTTTTATAATTTACGACGAAAGATTTACTCGTTGAATTTGTGTTCCTACACGAGTGTTTAATCTGCACTCTGGTGGTTATCGATTCAACTTGTTGTTCAATCAATAATTGTTATCCACATTTATTGAAATTACTTTTATTTGAAATATAATTAAACTTAGAATATGGTAAGATTTTTCCATTCTTGTAAGTTTGTGGAATAAGTTCAATGATGAAACCGCTTCTCCTCCAAGGTAAAACTCCCTTTCTCTCGGGTAGATAAAAAGGCAGGAACCCGGCGATCTAGTAGTGTATCCGCCGCCTCACGGGACGATAATATGGCTGGAGCCTGGCCTACACTGTTAACGATCACCTCTACCTGAGGAAATAAAAGAGATCTGGACCAAGGTAATCTTCATCGCTCCGTTAGGGTCCCCAGTTATGGCAAAATACTAACTACCTTCTGTTATGTGTTTCAGATGCCAAAGACTACATCAAAGCGCCTCCATGCCGACACAGCCAACTGCTCGTCAAGAACCTTGCCAGCCCCGTCCACACCATCCAGTATCGCTGTTGTTATGGATAAACACCCTACGGCCCTCACCAGTCCTCATCGTCCAGCCTACGGGATCCCTGAGAACCGGTCTACGTGATGTTGCCAGACCTGCCCGAACGCCCACAAACTGACGCCACTATAAATCCCAACACCCGCCTAAAGACCCAACACTCGACTTCTATCAACACCGGCTCTTTTTAAGGCCAATAAAAAAATCGAGATTCACCGATAGAAGCCCTCCAAGCTGAGCAAGGCTGGTTTCCACACCACCTCTCACCTTCCCGATCTACCTCCTCCCATGTTGAACACACTAACATAATTTTGGATTCTGTCAACAAGTGTAGGACGTAGCCAGAGAGTAGCCCACGTCACACTCCCACATTCACATACTTTCTTTACCTGAATCGTCCATTTCCCCTCGCTCCACATCTCTCATGCCCCTCTCTCTTTCTCTTCTTCTCTAAATTCAAAAGAATTTCCCCCCCCCCCCATACACTTTGACTTTACAATGGCTACAGCGCAGCACTTCTACGTCAGTGACTTTAACTTTTCCCTTCAATAAAGTCCGTTACTTACGACCCCACCAGTACTGAATAAACACGCTTCTTATCGCGGGAAAGCATTAAACTGTATTAAAACAAAGTTATTCTTTCATTAGAAAAGTTTGAGCAAAGTACAGTAATGACTGCAGAGTAAGGCAGTGGGTGGAGATGAAAACTTTGGTGTTTTAATATAACACGGTTTGCGACGTATTTTTAAAGTGTTACTATAAAGTATGAAAATAACAAAAGTTTTTGATCATATACTGCATTATAAAAATACTAATGGTAAGAAAGGAGATGCAAAGAATCAGTACTAACAGAGCTCTCAGTTCGTTTTGGCGTCATTACTCGAGTTGGATATCTTAAGGAAAAAAACAAGATATTTACAATACAGTATTTATTAGTATTGCAAAGGGTTCAAAAAGTTGGAAGCAGTTTCATTAATTTTTATTTCATGAAGTATAAATTGGACAAGAACAATATACATAGTGTCTGATTTGCAGGTTTATCGACAGTGTCAACTACGAGTCAAAGTGTGGTATGGATGAAAAAACGCAGTTTCAAAGTTTTTTTAACACATGTTATGAATGTTCAATGTAACCTATTGAACACGGCATACATCTAAGCTGTAGCCAAACTCCTCCCACACGTGAAGAAGCATGTCTTGTGTTATATCAGTGTGAGAGCACTGCAGCAGTGATGTAGCAGGTCTGCTAAAGTTGTTGGTAAACAGCCTCCCTAACATAGCCAACAAAGACGCAAACAGCCTCCTTTAACACAGCCTCACAAGAAAAGTCTGTTGGAAAATTAAGTCTTGTGAATCTTCGGTAAGTTGAGGAAAAATCAATTGTTCCAACTTGTCCAGGTACGTTATTCCACTTTCAGTGCTTCCCGTAAAAAATAATGTATCATAAACTTTTGCCCGTGATAAGGCAAAGAACACGTTACCATCGCCGAGTCTCTCTCATTTTGGACGATTATTTTGCACACCCATATGCCAACATTGTTTTTGTTAACTTTTCATGATTAAAAGCACTTAAATTTAAAGTCATACCTGCAAAGTTGGCAAAATGAAAGGGCTATGATAAAGGATTCCCCCTATGTTTTTCTTTCTTTTTTTTTTCATTGAGTGGAACTCTGTAATGCTTGAAAAAATTTAAGCAACTCGGTACCGTTCATAGAGCACATTTTAAATAAAATCAAAACTTGGCTAAATGCTTGACTTCACAATACCCACGCTATCTGTAGTACACAAACTTTAACAGCCAGCATACAGCGATAAGACAGATATCACCCGACCTTGCATATGACCTCGGGCTATGCGAAAAACCACGTGACATCATCTAGATCACGCGACAGACTTAACTAGCCAAAAAAAACGACTCTGAGAGGAACATTAATTATAAGGGAGGGTTTTCTTTTTTGGGGTGGGTTTATTATTGATTATTTAGGCTGGGGGTGAACCCCATATTTTGGCCATTTTCAACCCTTTCTTAGTGCACTTTACATAATGGTATGAAGGTACCCCGAAACTATCATAGCTTTGGCTGTACGTTGATTATGAATCAGTCAGTCAGGACTTTTTCTTTTATACATGCAGATAATAGAATGTTAACGAAAGATAAAAATTCAACTTTCAAATCTCATGGCTTTCCTTTTGTTACAGCATCGCTAGAATCTATCCTTGCCCCAAATATAGTCGTGCAAATTGCAATTCCCACTTCAAAATTGTTAATTTACGACGTTGCTAATGGTGGTAGGGTAGTAATACTTACTGAATTAATAATTCTGTATTATGAATTATGTAGTAATTCCGAATCAGTGAACCAATTAGTGAGTGAATTAATAATTTATTATCAATATGTTTTAAAGTAACTAATATTCAAAAGGGAAATAGTTGCTAAGACAGAATTAATTATAATAATCGTAAGTAACGTCACGAAAACTTAATTACAATACATCTTAAAGATTGGGTTTGAATCGTGATCGGTTTGTACTTCAGGGTGTGCAATACCAGGACGAACCAGTGTTCTCTTCAATATAACTTATCTTTCATCTAATTTTGAAGATTATCTTTTTTAATTTGCAGGAAATCATTTATGAATATCTAAATTATAATTCGTAGATGACAAAAATTGTAAGTTATACATTTTTATTAAAGATATTTGCTTATAAACAAGACGAAAACATGGTTTTCAGTCGAGTCACTTGATAGCGTTGTTACCTACTAACTATATAGTGGAGCTTTCTACAAATTTAAATGTCGTACGCACGTGGACTGAACTAAAAATAAGACCGACATTAGTCAAAACAAAAGTGTATACAAGCGATACTCTAGTCGCGCCTCTATCGCTTTACCAATGTAATATAATAGGCCAGGGTTCTCAAGATTTTCTCCGCTCACTGGATTCGATGATTTAACTCGAGTGGTTTAGCACACCCTTAACAATCGATAACCAGCGATAACGAACAAACTTACGTAAACCTGGGATGGAGGTTGTAATTTTGTAGCAGGTTGGACTATTTTGAGTTTATACATTTGAAATTACTTGGAAAACCATTGAATTGCAAATAAGAAAGAAACATTCCATTTTATTGGTCATTCAAAAAGTAATATTTATTATTTTTAATTTATACGTCTGGTTTATATTGGAATTTGTAAAAAACATTCCACCATATTTTTAATGGTAGAACAGTGTCATTATTTTCACTGTCGATGTCGGCTGACAAGATTACAAAACAATGGTATAAAATTGTAGTGGTTATTTAAACAAATTTTTAAAAAAACGTTCGATGGTGCTCAGGCTAATGCACATTAAATACAAATTTAATGTCGTGACGGGACAGTTTTTTTTTCAGCCAGAGAGTTACTGTGGGGCTTGGTCCGCTGAACAGGTGTTCTGGGGAATATGGTCGGTGCTCATTGACTACTCCCGACCATAATATCAGCATAAGAGTCACTCCAATATTTCCTGTAAAAATTCGCTAATAAACATGTATTACACACCGTGGTTTTATTTACTAACGATTCATTATCGTTGTATTGGTTAAGTGGGCTATTTGTAGACTCGGGACTCATGTTTTCAGATGAGGATTCAAACCCGCACTTTTCCGGTCACTGCATGTACACGGACAAATTAAATAAATTCACACTGTACACTCGGGGTTTTCTTCGTGGTAAAGAAGAGCCTTAAGGGGACGCTACCCTGTCCGCCATATTGAATCTGATTCCCATAAGAGCAATGCTACAGAATAAGTCATTTTTTCCGTTAATTCGTAGAATAAATTTCAAAATTTGGTTTCATTTTGAAGTACTGTCATATGTTTATTGTTAAATAGATTTTCAAACCCCGTTTTATTGTTTTCATAAACGTATGATATAAATAGTAAAAAATAGTAAACTTCATTAATTTTTTACTTAGTTGAAAAATGAGATATTGCAGAAAACCTTAGCAATCAACACCCACAATCTATTTTACTTTAAGAAAAAAAATACAGCTTTCGTTTTTTGACAAAAACAACACACAAATATTCTTAATAGTGAAGGTATGTTTTGGTTATTTAACATTGAAATTGGTACCCAACTTCGCCGTTTTGAATATAGGGAGCCGAGCCTTAAGTGTAGGTTTACGCCATCCGTTTTTGAAGTGTGCACTTCTATATGCGCACCTCGGCGCTGTTTGCTGGCGGGTAAATCGGTTTTACCATCACGCATTTTCTGAAAGCTCTATTGTGAAACGATCCATTACGTCGCGCATTTTCTGCAACGCTTATTGCGAAACGCTCTACTATATATAGTACACATGTGTATTCAGAATAGTTAAAGTTTAAATGATGAAGAAGTGCAAAAAGCTAATATTTTGTATATAATAATGCATCAGAAATACATAAAATTAAAATTAAACACACAATATAATTTCAAGTTAGGCCTAAACTGAAGAAACAACATATGTTTTTTGAATGTATTTATATTCGTTACCATAGCAACCAATTGAATAAAATATCAGATAAACAGTTGATTCAGATGCCGAGCTTTATAACACAAAATAATATCCATAATATATTTTATATTCATCAGAATATTGCCATGTAAGTTTACACTTCTCCCGTGTGGTCTTAAGCACACACATTTTTCCCTTTCCGTTGAGATGCATTATTTTAACTTCCAGACTTTGTGTTAAACTACAGTGTTTAACTTGCAGACTTTGACAACACATTTTCTTATGGGCCTGTTGGAATTGTCCAGTTGTGTTTTCTTCACGTTTTCCATCTGTTTTGCCGAAATGAAGCTACCGCAACAATCGTCCGGTGAAACGGATGCCGGATCCGTCAGGAAGAAGGAAGGATTAGATACAACAGCTATTCACCAGTAGTGTTGTTGCCACTTGCCGGTTGCGTTCTCCTCCGTTTTTCTCCTCCTTTTTCATTATCTCGAAGGAATTTTATTTTGTCTCGATCTTTTTTCAAAACTGGGTGGTACTAACGGACAGACTGCGGGATGACAAAACGGACAGTTCGAACAACCTATACCTTCTCTTCCTTTTTTAGAAGAAAACAAAATCGTAAAGAAACGGAAAGGGAAAACAGATGGTTTAAACCTACACTTACCCGCACGAAACTGTCCACAACAGGACCCTACTTTGGTTGCACGTGCAACACGCATTCGACCGAGTTTGTGTTTTCTAACATTACAAAAGCAAACAGCTGAACAAAGATTTAAAGTTTATCGTGCTGAAAGTTGCGCAAGTGTTGACACGAGGGACCTAGATTTAATCGCTTCAGGGGTAGTTTTATTCACCCCACTTTGGAGTGTAATACAAGTTTTATCTGTGTAAGGTAAGGGTGGAAAGCTTTATAGTCGAGTTGGGCTGCTTCTAAACTTTTACTTTGCTGGACAAATCCGTCGCAGAGGAAGGCTAATTTTCGCAACAGTTTTAAACACTTCGTGAATCAGTCCTGTTTGATGCAAGAAGGTAAAACTTGATATAAACAATCAACTTGAAATTATCCTGAAATTGTGGGAATACGGTTAGGTACTAGGAATAAAATAAAGAGTTTCCAAAGAATTTATATAACTAGCTGGCCCGACCCGGCTTTGCTCGGATAGACAAATCAAAGTTAAATGTATATTAACAAAAAATATATTATATTAATAAATATATTACACTATGTATTTCTTATGGAGATTTTTAGTAACTTTGACCCCCCCCCCAAACCTCCCCTAAAATTTAGATTTTTTTAAAACTCTTTCTTAGCGAGCACCTATGGCATTAGGGGAAGCTACATACCAAATTTCATTCCAATCCGTTCGATGGTTTTAGAGAAATCGTGATTTTGTAACTTTGACCCACCCCAAACCAGCCTAAAATTTCGAATTTTCTTAAACCCCTTTCTTGGCGAGCATCTATGGCCCTAGAAGAAGCTACATACCAAATTTCATTCCAATACGTTCGGTAGGTTTTGATAAATCGTGATTTAGTAAATTTGACCCCCCAAAACCCCCCCTAAAATTTCGAATTTTCTGAAACTCTTTCTTAGTGCGCATCTATAGCCTATAAAGAGTATTAGTGCCAAATTTCATGTTTGTAGGCCTCGTGGTTTTGGAGAAACTGTGATGAGTCAATGAGTCAATGAATCAATGGTATTTGGCTTTTATAAGTATAGATTTATCAATTTTAATTTTAAGTAAGGCAGATCTCAAAGTGTATCAATTAATACAAAGACAAATAATTCGACCACACAGCTGAACCGCTGACGAGAGTTGAGAGAATTTCCAAAAATAAGTTTGTATAATTTAGGGTTTCAACCAACTACATTACTTGGGAAATTTGTCTGCTGACGAAGGCGCTGAATAGCTGCAAGTGTACTAAATATATTAGTGGAATTTGTTTGCACCTAAGCCTCCAGCTTCGGCTCACACACTGCTTCAACCTTGCGGCCTGGGGTTATACCGATTCACTTCGCTCGCAGCGTACAAACTCGGCCACCGGTCTCGGATCACACCGATGTTTATAAGGTCGTATAAAACACAAAATTTGCAGAATAATTTTCGTATGTAAAACCTTAAAAAGTTTCATTCTGTTACGAAAAATCTAAAAAAATAATTACTTCTGGTCAAAAACGTGCTTCCGGTTGTTGGATTTTTTTACAAACGTACTCGTCCGAGCGACTTAAGGGTCTGCTGTAATAGCGGCCATCTTGGAATTTTATCCCATAAGAGCATTGTTAAATTTCAAACTATTTATTTCGTTTATTTTTATCATAAAATTGTTTGCAAGGTCTCGTTTTAAGCACAGTCACAATACGCATCCGTTTTGCACTTTACATTTTTTTAAATGCTTTTGATTTGGTATGTAATTGACATTTTGTAAGTACAAAGTTTGAATTTTTTTCCTAACACAATAAAAAATTATTAATGAAAAATAATTTTCAAGCCGAATCCGAAATTTTATAAAGAATATTCAGTGTTTTTTCAACACTCAATTACAAAAGATAGACTTATAAAATGGTTTGAAATGAGGCAATGTCAAAGCGTTCAGCTGCAAGAAATTTCACTGTTTAGATAGGGATATAGGGAGAAGCGCTTGTGTTTCTGGTTGCTTTCTCGTTTACCGGAGCAGACCCTTAAACAATAAACGTGTGTACCAAATTTGGATCAAATCGGAGGTAAAATGCGGCCGCCACAGTGCGAACACTTATATACATAATATTGTTATTTTTATGTAACAGTTGGCAGAGCGTTACCACGGAATGGTAAAGGTCCTAGGTTCGAAGTCGAAGTCATTAGCCAAAAATCCAACAAACTAAAACAAATTTTTTGACAGTAAGTCACAATTTGTTTAGATCTTTCGTACTAGAATGAAACATCTTTGGGGTTTTATCTGAAATAATATATTTAGGAGATTGTTCTGTACGTTTTGGTTTTTTACACGACCTTAAAGCTCGTCTGATTCTCCCAAAATCGATCTAAACTTAAAATACGGTAAAAGTATACGGTATTTTTTACCTCGAAAAGCGGCCCGTATTCCGAGGTAGTAAGTTCGAACAAGGGGGCATAACTCAGCAAGGGATGGAGGCTGAGGTGCAAACAAATTCTACTAATATATTTTGTACGTATTGCGGTAAGCATTTTTCGTTTATTTTTGCTTTAAGTTTGCTAATCCAAACTGAAAAAGCTGATGGTTGTGAATAATAATAAACTTATTCTAAATTATTATAATGAATGTAAACCAACGTGTACTATTAAGCTCTTGATCCAAACAGCTGTTTTAGCTGATATAGGCTGGAAGGAAACCTCCGAATTCTCATAATTTTTTCGCTTTAAAACAAAAAATTGCAAAATCCTTTTTTACTATTCCCATAACCTTTAAATTTTCGTATTTGTATCTAAGTAGTTTTTGCTCTACGTTGATTCTCTGTCAGTAAGTCAGTCACTCATTCAGTCAGCCGCTTATATTGTATAGATTAGTTAATTACTAAAATAAAAAGGATAGTTTTGCAAAATATGCAATTAATCTGAACTCGTGTATGTAAGTATTGCACCTACTTATCAAATATCTCAAACAAGAGCGATATTCATTCCACCTAAACATAAATAAACCCCATTAAAATAAAATAGATGGGCGCAAAATTCAACAACAGAAGTCGTGACGCTGTACAATAATAAAACTATCGATTAATTTTATTAAACATTCACAAGATATTGGATTAAAACCAAATGCATTGTGTATTGAGGTTAATACTGTAACAACAACGTGTGTTGCTATGGCAACCGGACATTATACCAGCTAATCTCAAGTAAATATTCCGACCAGATCTGAAATGGAAATACATTACCCTAACAACGGAAACAAACGCGAGGAAGGCTCTTGAAAGTTTTCTGGAAGAACAAGTGAGGAAATAAAGTTTTGAGTTATGATCGTTACGTAAGTAACATTTGTTCACACTATTTGGGGAAATGTCGTTTCTCAAAACTTTATTGCAAGCACTTTTTGTGTTTTTTCTTGACTTCAGCGGCGTGGCCTGTACTGGTGCATAAACATGGGTCTACGGAGCTTACTTTTACGTTTGTCTGTCTGTATGTGTTTTTTACAAAATAATAATAATTGATATCTAGAGAACGGTGTAACCGATTACGTTCAAACTTGAGAAGAAATATACCTAACAATGATATATTTAAGGAAAATAAGCGATTATATCCAATCATACAATTTCTAAATGGCATCTGTTTGAAAATTTCAAACTTGAATTACGACAAACCCATAAATTTTAAAGAAAAGTATAACGATATCTTTGTATGCTGTTATTACAAACAAATTAATAATTACTTTGTTTTTTTATTTAAGGATTAAAATTGGTTTGATGAACAATTTAAAATATGAATTACATTATTTATTAGCAATAATAACAGCATACGTATCAACCTTACTGTGTTGATATAGGATGTCGGGTTGAACAAACCAATTATTAGACATAACTTAACTATTATCCTTCATCCGATTGCTTAGACAGGTTACACCATCCAATAGAGAATTAAAGGGCTACAAAAAAAGTCTTGCTATTTTTTTTTTTTAATGAACAGTTTTGCGTAATTTTGGTCTGAAATTTTCAAACAGCCGCCATTTTGAAATGCATGATTGGATACAATAGCTTATTTTCCTTAAAATATATCATTGTTAGGTATAACTTCAAGTCAATTTTGAACTTAATTGGATATACCGTCCTCTAGATATCAATTATTTTGTAAAAAAAAAAACACATACAGACAGACAGACAGACGAAAAATGTTTCGTGAAATATGTTTGTCTCGGTCTCAGGAATAAATCCACAAAAGGGGACCGTAGAGTTCCGGGGCAACTATAAAGTTAAGTATGTATTCTTAAATAAAGACATAACATTTGCACTATGTTCTAAAAATAAAACAAGAATATACATATAACACTTAATTCTGTGATTAATTACCTTTAGGCAACTGCCTGATTATGGTTTACCATCATAATAAAATTAATCATTTATTGGTGAAGAGGAATGTAAGGCAGTAGGTAAGACCATCATTAAAAATATATCATATTTAAATGTACTGGTACAAATTAAAACATTTTGAATTTAAAAAAGAATGGCTTCTTTCAACTAAAATAGAGATGACTATATGAACACGACAAAACAATAATTCGATCATGCGTCTGAACAGCTGACGAGAGTTGAGCGAATAGCTACCTGCCTGAGTTTACGAAATATATTAGTAGAATTGGTTTGTTCAACCCCAGCTTCGTTTTCCCCGCAGCGGAAACATTCGCTTTGCGAGTTTGCACCTCGACCTTGCGGCCTCGGGTTATGGACCGCTTTGCTTAGATCGCAGCGGACAAGCTCACTTTTTATGGTACTTTACCTTCTGGTCGATTTTGGGGCAACTACATGGTCTAGCTATAAGGTCGTGTAAAAGTGTAAATGTGGAAAATAATCTCCTAAATTTATTTGTTTACACAAAACACCAAAAAAGTTTCATTCTAGTACGAAAAATCTCAAAAAATGTTTACTTCCTGTCAAAAAACGTGCTTCTGGTTGTTAGTTTTTTCTTAAAGAACTCGTCCGCGCAACTTAAACAACCAACGTGTGTAAGTGTACCAAATTTGGATCGAATCGGATGTATAATTCTGTTAAAGTACAAACACATACATATAATACATATTTTGTTTAATGACATCCCAAAACGAGTTATGGGGACCATGATCGGTGCTCATTAACCCCTCCCGGACCTTTAGTCTCGAAATAAGAGTCACTGCAATAGCTCATCTTTCCTATGGAAATTCGCTAATAACTACAATATATTTCATATTGAAATGTTTTCTACGTCTCGTACGTACGTGTTAATAGTTTTAAAACACATTTTTATACTTTAAAGCTTATGTTCCCCGCTATTGACGATAAATAGACAAATAGTTTAAAATGTATGTTTTCGTTAAAAAAAAATGTTTTAAAAAGTTTCATTGTGAAAGGCACCATCTATTAAAAATCTGTTTTACTAACATGCCAGCTGTTAGTTCGATTGTTTACATTCTATATGCAAGTGTAATCTATCACAAAAATCAATCAAATTAAACCAACGTAAATAAATAAACTTAATTTACTTAAGGGTCGGCTCTAGTAAAACAGAAAGCAACCTGCGACTCCCTATAGCGGCGGCGGTAGGTTACGCGGACATTGCTCATCCTAAATCCATTTAAAACCCGCAATTGTTCAACTAGCGTTTTTCTTTAAATACCAAACTCTTGGGGACAAAATTCTTCATCCGAATGGCTTGGTAATTTTTCGCTATAATTAATAGTGACAACGTAAAAAAAATATTTAAAATCACCCTATAGCGGCGGTAGGTTACACGGACATTGCTCAGCGTAAATCCATTTAAAACCAGCAATTGTTCAAATAGCGTTTTAAAAAAATACCAAACTCTTGGGGACGAAATTCTTCATGTGAATGGCTTGGTAGTTTTTCGCTATAATTAATAGTGGCAACGTAAAAAAATATCAAAAATCAATGTTTTAAATTGTTAATAAAATATATTAAACAAAATGTTCTTCTTAGTTTTGAAAAAGCCATTTGCATGCATATTGGCCATAGCTTTAAAATGACATATCGTACATAATTATCCGATAAAAAATAAAGGAAAAATTTGGATTTTAATTTAACATTGGTGTTATGGAGTGTCAGCCAACATGGCCGACAGCTAGAGCCGACCCTTAATTAAATCAATGTGTTAAATCAGGTAAATAGGTTTACTTGAGAATAATAGTAGCTAGTTTTTACAAATTTTTATATTATTATGTTTCGGTAAAATGTAAAATAATGTATACTTTTCTATACATATAAAATGTTATAAATGCTGATAATTTTTTCTTTGGTACAATTAAAACTATTTTTCTTTTGTACTATTTTTATATGTAGAAATACTAAGTATATCGGTCCCTATCTAACGATTATGGCAAAGTGACAATGCAGTAAGTAGTCACTTACATTGGAACAATAAGCTCTACAGGACCAACTCGAAGCAATTATTTTGTATTCCCTAACGAAGGATCCAGCTCAGAGACATTCCAGAAACTCCAGAATTGTCCTAGGAAGGATTTGCAGGATTTACTCAGATTGCTTTCCTTCTTACTGTCACGCTATAAATAAATCAGTTCTTGTAGTTTGACTTCGACTCGACTTTCTCGAGCCAATCGCAGTCGTCCGTTTTATAAGAGCCCTGTAAATATTGTTTGTTTATCCATACGGATGAGGAAATTGAACTTTCTGAACACATTTACAAGGTACTACTGTTTCTTTATTGAATTAGGTTTAATAACAAACCAGAGAATTCCGCCCTCTGCTCGATTCGCTCACCAACCCCCATGGTGAAGCAAATACAAACAAATACATTTTCACGTGAATGACGATCGATTAGGACAGAGATTTTTTATGTTTAATAGAAGAGGTACAATTTTCAAGTTATATAATATGTCCAAAATGTGATTCTGTAAATCCGTATTTCAAACTGGTCAAACAAGCTTAGTGCAGAGCAGAGTAAAGTTGGCATAATTTTAATAGTGATAGTTGTTCGAATTATTATATAATAAGCCTTTTTCATTTTTTGTGTTTGCTATTACCTAATCTAAAAACCCATGGCTTGTGAAGAATAGTTGCCTGATTCTAAATTTGTCAATTTGGTTGCTATGGTAATAAATCTAAATTCTTTCAAGAAACATGACGTGTTGGTTGAGTGTATAGGCCTAATCTAAAATCGTGTTGAGTTCATGATCCAAACCAGCTTTTTTGTGATATGTAACAACAGAATTATAATATGATAAGTAACAATGTGTATTTGCATACTTGAAGTATTGTTTTTTTTTTAAATTCATATTTGATCATGTTCAAAATATGGATATACACAACTACAGCACCAGACAAGATTGTGAGTATCGTGCCAGACAGCACAGGTTAAATTTATACAGTAAACTTCCCTCACAAGCTGGTACTGAATAAGCTTCCTAAAAGCACTCAAAATTCATGAAACTACAGGATTTTTTAAAACAGTCTTAGACAATTTCTATTTCTTTTACTTGTAAGATGAGTTTGTCCACCATGGTCGTACTATTTTGTGATAGATGTGATCTCTTTTTTTTCAATGCATTTTATCTAATTAAGATTTTTTATTTTTTGCAATTTTTTTTACTGCTGTTAATTATTATTATATATTTTCTCTATTTTTTAAGCTGCTTGTTGTTTAATTGTATTTTGTGATTTTGTGTATATTGATCCAATGTGTTGTATATATGACCTCTTTTATACAAATACTTTTGTAAAAAAAAAACTAATAAACAAAAAATAATGATACTGTAAGCCTTTCTGATTTTTAATTTTTAGTTTTTTTTACGTAACCTAAACAAGCTGTTATGAAAATGATTAACTAATTATATATTTGATAAGTTGGTAATTGCTGTGGTCAAGAATGTAAATGCATTCTTCAATAAACGTGTGTTGATTCAGTATAGTCTAGCCTATACCTAGAAAATTCTATTGCTGAGGTTTTGATTGAAATCAGCTGTTTTATCTGTTGTATGGCTGTTACTTTCAACCCTTAAAATCGTTTCTTAGTGCACTTCTAGATATTAGTATGAAGGTACTCTGAAAATGTTAAGTCTCTAGCTAACACAGTTTTAGCTATACTGAATTATGAATCAGTCGTGACTTCTTTTTTTATATAAACACATACAGATAAACTAATTTTTTTTTGTACTCCATACAAAATATATGCGAGTTTTGTTTCAAAACAAAAACCGTTGGAAAAGAAATGATTTAAAATTTAATATTTGTACTTACAAATTTGTTCTAAAAGGTATATTTACATAAAAAATGCAATCATCGCTTGGATTACACAAATTTGTCACTTCTCTAAGGCCTAATATCGCTCGACAGAAATATTTTGACAGTAATATAAAGATACCTTTGGATCCGTCAAGATTTTAATTTTCTAAAACTGCCTTAAAATCACACGTGACGCTTATAGTTTCAAAAATATAAACGTTTCTGTAAACCCTTGCAATTGGACAGTTTTCAACCAATAAAACAGCACATTTTGGATTCGATATATCTCTTACAATTCGATATATTTGTATAGATATGTTTATCTACATAAATACCTTAATTCCTTCTATTGCTCGGAACCTGTTTTGATCACCCTTTATTCGGTGACGTACGTTTCGAATATTTTTTCAGGCATTTTCAAACCGTTTATAAATTTTTTTTAATGCTTTGAATTTGTTTAAAGCACGTCAAAAAACTATAAATTATACATAAACACTCCACAAACATTAACAAAAAAACTCAAACACACGTAATGTGGCATGAATATGCCGATGTAGTTTCTTTTAAAAATAACAAGTATTTTTAGGTTCGAAAATGCCTGAAAAATAGGCGAAACGTACGCCACCGAATAAAGAGTGATCAAAACAGGACTGCTAGCAGTACAAGGAATTAAGGTATGTATGTAAATATATCCAGTCCAGTAAGGCAAAAAACAAAATAAATCAAGATATGTTTATATCGATTTGTAAAGAAAAGTTCAATCTTTCGTTTCGTGTAAAGCAAACCACATTTTCTATAACGGTTTTATTCGTACAGTCCTGGGAAATACAGCCTAGTAGGAAATTAAAAACTGGCGTTCTCAAGCTTTGTTTACGGTCAGTCGCACTGTATCTGGTATATAATTCGTAAGTGAGAGTTTTTATTCGTTTGGTCTCATTATTTTGTTATTCAAGGAATACTAAAAATGAAATACTTATACAAAATAAGAATTTACATGTATAAAGATCAATTCTTTGATTTATTCTCTACAGTTGTTTATAATAATATTTCACTTTTTGGCAAAGCATATATTCCTAAATTATTATTCAAACTAAGCCTAGTTTTGTTAGCAGTCTTGTAGTAGGATCATAAAAGCTGGTGTAAAATAAGAAATTTGAAATTGATATTTTATTTTAAACAGTTCTATTTAGAACTAAATTGCAAAACTTTTGTACATTTTGAAAAAATACAAAAAGTGTTTGCTACTTTTATGTAGGCCTCTTAAGTTGAACCTTTTCCTTACGTTACTGAACATTTTTTTCTTGAGCTAATAACTTTGTAAATTTGACACCAATCAATTTTTTACTGGCATATATGAATTCTTTGAACTAGGTTCTACAAAAAAACTACGGAACACTTTTGGATTGGTTTATAATGACTATATTTGGAGAATTTTTGAAAATATGCTTGCACATGCACTGAAATGCTTGGCATTGCAAAAAAAATTAGAATGGACAGATTAAGAAACAGATCCTAGCTTAGATTATACTTTTGGGGTTGTATCCAAGTTTATAATTTCAAACAAAACAAACTTCTTATAATGTCCGGGTGTTGGTGTTTTTGTACATGATGTATACAATAAATGTAACAATATGCAATATGATCGGCTTTGAGGTTAGAACTCGTTGAAATGGATGTATTTTTAAAATCCTTTGTGGTGTTTTAAACCATTACTATCTTAGCCTATCGGTGTGCATGAATTCTATTTTCAAAGAATCATAACAATTTGAGCTTCTGTAATTTACAAATATTGGAATAGTGACGATGAAAACTCAAGTGAATTTTAACGAAGTCTTTCTAGTAATACAATAAACACATTTAAAACAACAACAAAAAAGCAGTCGCGGGACTGCCGATAGAAGTGAAAACTGTAATGAATATAAATAGTTGGTCATATTGATTTAATCTGAAATTTGATTATTTTATCTCTACCAAGTAAACTATTTTAACACAACTTACGAAATGAGCAAGCATAATGTCCATTTCAGAGATATTACCAAGTAAACTATTTTAACGCAAGTTAGGAAATGAAGAAGCACAATGTCCATTTCAGAGGTATTAACAAATAAACTATTTTAACACAATTTTCGCGATAAAAAGTAACTTAGATTAGTCTCTGAAAAGTCCTCTACATGCAAATTAAAGATTCGTCAAAATAGGTTTAGCCATTCCGGAGATAAGTCTCGACAAAATACAAAATGAGGAAGCACAATGTCCATTTCAGAGGTATTACCAAGTAAACTATTTAACACAATTTACGAAATGATGTACACATTTTCCATTTCAGATGTATTGCCAAGACGTAAACTATTTTAAAACAACTTACGAAATGAGGAAGCACAACGTCCATTTCAGATGTATTACCAAGTAACTATATACTCTCCTATATACACATGTATACTATATATAGTAGAGAGTGGCTGAATAGATCGTGACGGAAAAATGCGTAACTGTAAAATCCGATTCACCGAACGCAAAATTTTGTTACGCGGTGCGCCTATTTTCACTTCAATAAACGGTATCAGTTAACTGACACAAACTTTCTCCCAACTTACTGTAGTCAAAATAATATTGTTTTTAATCATTTTATTTACTACTTTTTAGAACAAAACAAAAAAATAATATTCTACCTACGTCAATCGTATAAAAAAGTTATTGTCCCAGGCGGGATTCGATCGCGCGACCTTTGAATTACTGGCCGTCCTCGCTACCGTTGTGCTACCCCGTACGGCCGTCGCCGTGATGCTAGATTGACAACATAAACTTGTTTATTTTTTAACATTTTCCCATAATTATGAAACGCCGAAGTTTTGATAAAAGCGGGTGGTGTCATTTTGTTTGGCATCTTAAGCACTATAAATACTGAAAATTTGATCAAAATCGTTAGAGCCGTTTTTGAGAAAATTGCATTTTTGTCGTTTTTTATTGGTTTTTAGGGGTAAATTACCCTTAAAAATTAAAAATTCCAAAAAATGAAAAAAAAACGCCTGGAGATATTAGGGTTTAGTACCTACATACCAAATTTCATGAAAATCGGACCAATAGTGTCCCCTCTGGTCGTGTATACATACTGACACACTGACAGACAGACACCACGTTAAAAACACTTTTTTGGGTTCAGGGAGCACCAAAACAAAAATTCAACTAAAAATATTTTTGGGTTCAGGGAGCACCAACACAGATAATTGCACTAAACAATTTTTGGGGGTTCTGGGAGCACCAAAACAGATAATTCAACTGAAAATTCAAATTCGAACATTTTTACGAAAACAATACTTTCTCCATATACTATGTATAGGGTGGAGAAAGTAAAAATAGGACTTTAGATTACCTCAGTGGAAATTAAATACAAGTAAACATATTATTTCCAATGATATATATTACGGATTTAAACTTAGCTCATACAGATCAAGTTTAATGTAGGCCTACACATGTCTTCCAGAACGACACTAGAGCACTCTGCTGACAAATAGTGCTGCTATTACGTTAGCAGTTTCCCATGGGTAATTTATGCTTTCACTTAGATTCCATTTACTGCATTATTAATGACTAGGGGCTCCACCCCAGCTCGCTTCGCTCACCAATCCCAGCGGTGACGCATGGTGAAGCCAATGCAAACAGATTATTATATACTCTAATATTTTCACTCTTGATTACGACATAGGCACTTGGCTCTAAGTAGGGTGGCGGGGGGAGCAGTGACTTATACATAATGTAAAACATAGATAGAAATGAACACCCACCCTCCCCAAAATTTAGAATTACGGCGTGCGTTGCAATTTCACCATTAATATTTAAATAATCAACATTTCTAACAAACTTTATATTTATTACTAAAGGGAACAATATAATATCTAACCTTTAACTTATCACATAGTAAGCCGTTTTCGTTGGTTATTATTTGCGTTTAATTTTTCCTGATCGAAAAAAACTGTTAGTTGTGAAGAATTATAATTAGAACCTTAGAAACCCCATTTATAAAATCCCAGAACACCTCCCCTCCTGCCTGATTTAGAATCTGACGCTAATCGATTTTTTCAATTATTAAAAAAAACTAATCAATGTGGCCCAACCGCCAACTTCTTTCGTGTTCACTTAACCTAAATTTAAAATTGACCTGTTTGTCCTATATAAGCTGCCTTACATATATTAAAGTCGGGTTGTACACACCACTTTTTTACGTGTTATCTATTTTATTCTTTTTCTTACTTAATTCGGTAGCTGGAAATTTAAAGGGCCCCAGACTGAGCTATTCTAGCTCAAGCTAGTCGCTCGGATCTGTCAGTTAGAGGATCACGTTACCCACCCATTTCTTAACCTTTAACGTATGACGTTTGTGGTAAGATGGCGGAAGTAAGTGAAACAGTAGTTAACTCGCCAAAAAACTGACACGAATATAAATCGTTGGTTATATTGGTTTAGTTCAAAATTTTATCATTATTTTTATCTTGTCCCATTTAAAATTAAATAACATAAACATGATTGTCTAAAGTCAAATGATAATAAAAAAAACACAATTTTAGGTTAGGCCTATATTGAACCAACACAGGTTCGAGAATGAATGACTTTATTATAATTTTAATTTCTGTTCTTAAAAATATAAGTTTAACAGCTAATTTGTATTAAAATTTTAACAACATAACATTAAAACGGGTTACTGAACCATCACACGTTTTAATGCATTTACATTCATTACCACAGCAACCAAGTTAGAACATTTATAGCCTACATTTAAAAAAAATGAGAACGCACTATGTCCATTTTAGAGGTATCAACAAGTACACTAATTTAACACGACTTACGAAATAAGGAAGTGCAATGTTCATTTCAGTGGTATTAAAAATGGTACTCACTAGGATCGCTCAGTCTGGGGGTTCCTTAAATCTCTAGTTACCGATTTAAGAAATAAAAAGAATAGATAACACGTAAAAAAGTTGTGTTTATAAACTGACTTTAATATAATTAAAGTAGCTTATATAGCACAAAGAGGTTAATTTTAAATTTAGGTTAAGTGAACACAAAAGAAGTTGGCGGTTAGGCCACAATGACTAGTTTTGTCTTAAATAATTTAAAAAATTCTATAGTCTCTGGTTCTAAATCACGTAGAAGGTGAGGTGTTCTGGGATTTTGAAAATAGGTTTCTTAGGTTCCCCCTGACGGCGAATGACTGTCCCTAGACCAGGTTTTACATACCTCTTTCTAGTCCAATGAATAGAGACTCAAAAAGGGGGTCTACCCTACAAAAGGTCCGGTAGTCCTGAATTTTGTTCATGTTGTTTTGACCATTAGGTAGTAATGAATCCAAGTTTTCGTCATTCTAGTCCCATGGCTACTGTTTTTATACGCCAAAAACTGTGAAATGTTGGCACTTTTTATTGTTTTTGGCCTATAACTTCTTTCCTGTGCATTTTTGCATTATACTGTTATAACTGCCGAATTGCAGAAGATAAAATTTCCAACAAATATGCTTCTCTGAGCTATTTTGTACGACCAACGGTTACAGAGACATGGGGCAGCAAAAAGGGGTAAAATCTCGAGCTTTGCAAAATTTTAACTTTCTTGCCACTTTGACTCACAAAAACTCCAAGAAGACTTCATTTTAGAGAAATGTTGCTTTTATAAATTATGAATCCAACCTCTGACGCTGCCCACTACCACTCATTAAGGTGTTACCGTCAAATACTGGCACGAAGGGCATAACAAAAATCCATTAGAGTGGGGCTGGGCAAGGGGGAGGAGAGGTTTACAACCTATAATGACAACCAGAGATGCTGCTCCTCTCTCCTTTCTGAAAACAAGTGGCTTGCTCCGAGCAAGTGCCTAACAAGGTGCCCCTCGGCTTGTAGGTTAATCAGGCCTCAGTTACTCCACCTTTTTTAAATATTGCTACGGACAGTCCTGGTACAACAGGCCTGTTTATCCGCTCGAGGATGTAGTTTAAAAGAATCTTCTCTTCCTACAATTAATTCCAGTAGCGGTCAAACGCCTCCGCCTGTAAACAGTGTACAGATTTTTTTTAAGGTATTATTTCTTATTAATCGTTTTTATTATCGACTTCCATATTGTGATTGTTTTGGTGTAAATATATAATAAGCAATAAAAACTATGAAATATATGTTGATAATTTTTTAATCCTTACCAGAATTTCTTAGTAGGAAAATCATAACTAGATGATGCAAAAAATATATGTATATGCATACTGTATTTACAATATGTTTATCACTAACCAAATTACCTGAGTTTAATAAACATCAGTGGAATGAGTCCTATAACAATCTTGGGGCAAGATGACAAAAATGTCATTTTCCATTTTTCTTTAAATTCACACCACTCTTCAGAATTTGACGTTTGCGGCTTGATCTTTGAAGATAATTAAATGTTCTACAACTTTTATAGCAGCAACATTTCTCTAAAATTAAGTCTTCTTGGAGTTTTTGTGAGTCAAAGTCGCCAGAAAGAGAAAATTTTGCAAAGCTTGAGACTTTACCCCTTTTTTGCTGCCCCATATCTCGGTAACCGTTGGTCGTACAAAAAATCTTAGAGAAGCATATTTGTTGGAACTTTTGTTCTCTACAATTCGGCAGCCATAATAGTATACGCAAACATGTACGGGAAAGAAGTTATAGGTCAAAAACAGAAAAAAGTGAGAACATTTCACAGTTTTTCGCGTATAAAAAAAGTTGCCATAGGGCTAGGATGACGAAAACTTGGATTCAGTACTAAATAATGGTCCCAAACAAAATATACAAAGTTCAGGACTACCGGAACTTTTGTAGGGCCGCCTCTATTCATTGGACAGTTCCGTCTTTTAAATAATATAAATTTATAAAAAGGGCTTACAAAATAAATGAACTCAGGTGTTCAATTGGATGTATTACAAACTGTAACTTATGTGTCCATTACTAATTGTATGATTTTGTAAATATGTTTTCCAAGGTTTCCCCCTACGGTTAATAACTTTACTGTCCTACGGCCATATTTTATCTAACCCTTTTCGTTTTGTTTAAGTAATTTTTAAAACAAATAAGTAAGTAAGTTTTAAATAAGTAAGCGGTAAGTTTTAAAAAATCGCCCTGTCTGTATATTGTCTTAAGCCTGTGTTAAACTGCCTTGTCAACACCGACACTGACGAAACCATGGTCGGCAAGACTTAAGACTCGGCAGACCCAGCCACCATCTTGCATTTCAACTCCCATAAGAGCAATGTTAAACGCGTAACAAAATTACTGGAGTAATAATGATCAGATAATTATTCTGAATATGACATTTTAAGGGTTAGGACAGTCGGAATGTGGATATTATTTAGCATTTTTTAAATTTGTGTTTAACTAAATTGCTTCTTTGACTTAAGGATCTGCTGTAGTGGCGGCCATCTTGGATTTTTATCCCGTAAGAACAATGTTAAATTTATTTCGTTTACTTTTTATCATAAAATTATTGTTTGCAAGGACTCATTTTAATCTCAGTCACAATACGCAACCGTTTTGGGTTTCACATTTTTTTTAAATCCCTTTTATTTGTCACGTAATTGACACTTTTTAAGTATCAAGTTTGATCTTTTTCCTTACACAATAAAAATGTGTCACTAAAAGGTGAAACGTAAGGCGGATCAGCAATTTTATAAATAATATTCAGGGGTTTTTTCAAAAGATGGATTTAAAAAATTGTTTTAAATGAGGCAATGTCAAAGCGCTAGCTGCAAGAAATATAATAGCATTGTTTAGATCGGCTGTAAGGTCGCTGGAGGTGCCGGTTGCTTTCTCTTTTGCTGGAGCAGACCCTTAACTCAAAATACAAGTTTTCTATTTTTGTTTCTATTTCATAATGCAAATATAAAAATGTAAAATCTCACCATATTATAATTTAATTAGTTTTCAAATAAACGTAATTTCAATATATTTTGATAATTTATTTCAAAAAATCTGCTTTATTGTGGAAGCCTGTGCCAAAATTATGTTCCTACTCGATACAGTGAACGCTGTATTACTCGAGTGCTTAGCCTGCACTCTGGTGGCTATCACATCAACTTGTTGCACGCGGAGGAATACTAGAAAAATAATATATCCGTTAATTTTAAATGTGTATGAGAAAGTGCGATTAATAACACATACTCACATACATTGTCACGCATGCTCATTTCAGTACGTTTACAGTCAGGGTTGCGTCTGTAACCCTCTACTTCCACCTATATGACGCTGCCCTATATTTAGTAGCGTAATTGCTAGCGGAAAATGAAACGCGCACGCACTCAATGCTAGTAATGTACAGATCTGCCACTTGGAGAGCTGCAGTCAACTCAGAAATATTTATTCTCTTCTGTCGAGACTTAAATAAATTTAATAACTTACTTAATATTGTGTTTGTGGTTTTTGCCTTAAAATTTAGTTCTACGAAGTCGATTGGTTGGTCGATCATATAAATTGCGTAGAACGTTTTATTTTTTACAAGTATTATAATAAATTTGAACAAAACAATAAGAGTACCAAAACGTGATAACTTGAAATAAAGTTTTGAGAAAAGACATTGTCCCGAATAGTGCTAACAAAATGTTACTACGTGACTGTCATAACTCAAAACTTTATTTTTCCACTTGCAAGTTGACAATATAGAACTTG